>JAQFYJ010000738.1:0-11633 GCA_034694685.1 Isotoma anglicana | reverse complement strand
GCAGCCAGTTGTCAAAGAAGAGGCACCTCGAGATCCTTGTCAACCTTCTGTATGTCATATTTGATATCTCATATCCAAATGTTTTCTATTAAATACATAACACTTGTAGTTTTCATTGAGATGCTTTTTAATTTAATTAGCCATGCGGACCCTTCAGTGAATGTAGAGTTATTAATGGCGTTGCGGCGTGTTCGTGTCAGTCCAATTATATTGGACGACCTCCTAATTGTAGACGTAAGATAAATAAAATATTGGGTTTCTCGTTTTATTTTTTATTGATAATACATACGTTACGAAGTCTTACTAATGTGTAATGAAATGTTGTCTTTTTCATAATTCTTCTTTATACTATGCGTACACCGAATCAGCGGAATGCACGGTAAATGTTTGTACTAATATGAGAAACTTAAAGTCGTTTCCTATCCAATATGATTTTTTACAATTATTGTTTACAATTATTGTATCTAGATTAATGCTGACTGTCCAAGTGATCGAGCGTGTATAAATCAGAAATGCCAAGATCCATGTCCAGGTATAAATTAGTAAACATTATATAACAGATGTTGATGACGAATTAAAAGTGCTTAGTAATTTTATTCTCATGATTTGGTTTCAGGCGTGTGCGGATATAATGCTGAATGCCGTGCGTTCTTGCACCAAGCCAACTGTCACTGTTTAAGTGGTTATACGGGTGTGTAAAAAATATTGATTACAAAATTCAAAATAGTAATTAAATAATGATAATACTTTAGCTTAGTGACTTCAATTTAAGTATGGATTGTGGAAATTAGAATTTGTTGTTGGTTTATACAGGTGATCCGTTTAGTGGATGCAGTTTAACTCCAACTTATCTGCCACCACTTAAAGCGGAAGTCATTGATCCTTGCAACCCATCGGTAAAAAACTATCTTATGAAATTGAATAATTCGGGAATCTCCAGTATTTTAGCTAATGTTAATTTTGGTTTCAATTGATTGCAGCCCTGTGGATCCAATGCTGTTTGCAAAGAACAAGCTGGAGCTGGGGCGTGTGTTTGTCTGCCAGAATATTTCGGTAAGTAAATTATGTACATTTTTATCTGTCAATTTTGTGGACAATATACAAAATAATCTTTGCACAGTTATGATAACCATGCATTTTATATTTTTATAGGTGATCCATACGTTGGATGCAGACCAGAATGTTTGGTACGTTGTTCAAAAGATATTTGTTAGGAGATTTGATCAGTTTAACGTGGGTTTGTCCTAATTTTTACTTGGGATTTCTTTGTTACAGCTAAATCAAGACTGTCCAAGTAATCGAGCTTGTATCAATAATAAGTGTAAAGACCCATGTCCAGGTAATATTACATTTTTAAATAAGTTTTTATTTAACATTTTAACATTTATGAATGCATACTAGCCTTAATATTTTAAAGTCTTATTAACGATTAACAACAATCCTTACTTTAAATGTGTTTTAGGCGTGTGCGGATATAATGCCGTTTGCCAGGTGCTAAATCACGTACCGACTTGTTCATGCAATCAAGGATTCATAGGTATGACTTTGTGCTTACATAAATGTTTAAAAATTACAACATCAATTCCTAATTATGGTCATATTTTATTAAAGGTGATCCATTCCGAGGATGTCAAGAAATTCGTAAGTCTTTTGCATTATCATAATCTCAACACTGATCTTTTTTCTTTAGATTAAGTTGACGGTATTGCTAACTCAACAATGTTTCTCAAAAAATGTAGGTCAGCCTCCACCTCCACCAGAAAAGGTTCGGCAACCACCTTGTCAACCATCTCCATGCGGACCATTTAGCTTATGCAGAGAAGTTAACGACGCTGCTATTTGCTCATGCCAACCTACATATGTTGGTAAGAAGTTACACCCCATTTTTCATGTTCATAAACTTTCTGCAACAATATACCTATACAAAATATCAAAGTTTCTTTGCTTACAAGTTTTGGATGTTTTTAAATCGATCGGAAATATTTTAAATTTTTTGACTTTTGTGTTGTTGCTAACATAAACAATTTAATTTATTTTCATGTTTTCTCTTGCACGGAAATAGGATCTCCTCCTAACTGTCGACGTAAGATTTTATTCTTGTTTTTAAAAATAAATATAACAATCATAAAATGTGTTGCTTAAATACTAATTGGATTATTTTAATTTTTTCCACCTCTTGACAATTGCTGTTGAACTGAATTTGAAAACAATAGCGGAATGTGTGGTAAGAAAATGGCCATTTTTATATCTTAAGGAAAAGCCTTTTGTTTTTTAATAATAAAGATTAATTTCTTGATTGATTACTCTTACGTAGATTAACGCGGATTGTCCTCTGAATCGAGCATGTCAGCGATCAAAGTGTGAAGACCCTTGTCTAAATGGTCCTTGTGCTCCAACTGCTCTGTGCAAAGTTCATAATCACAGTCCAATTTGTTCTTGTCCGAGTGGTTTCACAGGTTAATGTCAATTTGAATATTTCGTCAATATCAATACAAGAGATAAAAAACCAACATTCATAGAATTAATAACTTTTCAGGAAACCCATTCAGTGGATGTATGAAAGAAATTGTAAGGGTTCCTACTGAGCCTGTGGATCCATGTAATCCTTGTAAGTACAAAGTGCAAATCTATAAAATCCTATAAAATCTATAAAGAAATTTTGATTTTGTATACTGATTAACACAACCTATAATATTTTTATTGCATAGCTCCTTGTGGTCCATACAGTCAATGCCGCGCTATAAATGGACAGCCAGCTTGTTCTTGCCTAACCAATTACTTAGGTATGTTAAAGTTGTCATAAAAATTGTTAACAGTTATAATTTATGCATTTTAAATTTTGAATCGAGTTATTCAAATGCTTTAGTTATTGAATTAATTTTAAATGTGTATTTATTTCAATGCTTCTTCCGATTTCAGGATCTCCTCCTAATTGCAAACGTAAGAAAATCTTAATTTTAATATTATATTATGAAATATAACTATGAATTCAATTTAATTTAATTTTAATGTTCATTTTTATTTTTACTCATTTTCTTCTTACCCGGATTACATAATTCAGCGGAATGTGTGGTAAGTAAATATTTATAAAATTCTTACCAATAAGTCATCGATTATCTATCTACCTAATTATCATGCTTATAGGACTTACAAATAACTATGTGTATTTTGTAGATAACGCCAGAATGTCCGCTGGATAAGGTTTGTGTAGCAGAAAAGTGTCGAGACCCATGCGAAGGTAAATGCTTGGTGTAAAAAGTTGAAAGTTGTTTTTATAAATTTAAACATAAAGTTCAACCATAATCATAAACTTTCGACTTAGGTGCCTGTGGGTACAACGCTCAGTGCCGAACTACCAACCATCAGCCACAGTGTTATTGCCTGGAAGGGTATGTTGGAGATCCATTCCAAGGCTGCTCTCTTCGACCTGTTGAACCTCCTCGAATAGTTGAAGAAACTCTCGATCCATGCAATCCTTCGGTAAGTTATTGAAATTGATTAATTGAGTAAATTGATAGATTTTTTTGCTCTTGAATTCAATAAGTTGTAATTATGATTATGTACATTAGCCTTGCGGAGCTAACGCTCAATGTCGAAACAGAAACGGTGCTGGTTCATGCGTTTGTCTGCCGGAATATTTTGGCGATCCCTATAGTGGTTGCCGACGTAAGATTTCATTATTCCTATTTCATGTTAATTTTTTACTCTTTACGTTGGACTAATAATGAACCATTTTTTGCATGATTGAAAAACCAACCTGTTATCCTTGTCTTCTGCAGCGGAATGTGTGGTATGCATAACTTTCTACAATGTTTACAATTTAAAAGTTAATACTATGACTTAAAAAATAAATAACATGCCACAATTAAATTAATGTTTTGCAGATTAACAACGATTGCCAGCAAACCAAAGCTTGTGTTCGTAACAAGTGCGTGGACCCTTGTCCAGGTAACTTTATATTAAAATTGTAGTTATTTATCGAATCCCCAAATATCGGAAAATTTTACTAAACGTATATTTTTCAAGGTGTTTGCGGACAAAATGCTGAATGTTCTGTAAGGAACCATGTTCCAACCTGCTCATGTATTCATGGTAAAGCTATTCTTCTTAATTATCTCAAATAGTTTACGTCAGAGAATAAATACACGTTTATTTTAATTATTTTTAGGATATATTGGAGATCCATTCAGAGGATGCTATCAGCAACGTAAGGGATTTTAATATTGTATAACATTTTCTAGCTTTTAACGCGTTTTTATCATTGTATTTCATACCTATGTAGCACCTCCAGAGCAACCTAAAGTAGAACCTCGCGATCCTTGTAATCCATGTAAGTTTTATACTAAAAAATAGTTAAATTATCGTAAATATTTTTGTTGTCTTTCAATATATACGTCATTGTGCTTGTATTGTAGCTCCTTGCGGTCCAAACAGTCAATGCCGTGCTATCAATGGTGTTGCCTCTTGCTCTTGCTTAGAGGGTTATATTGGTTCGTGTTATTTTTCAGATTTTTTTCTACAATTATTACTATGAATTGCCTACGTGCTTGAAGTAATTGATGATATCTGAAAATATAGGTTCACCACCATCCTGTAGACCAGAATGCATACAATCATCAGAATGTCCGTTAAATCGGGCTTGTCTAAACCAGAAATGTATTGATCCATGTATCTCCGGACCTTGTGCTCCAACGGCAACTTGTAAAGTTGTAAATCATAGTCCAATCTGTTCTTGCAAAGAAGGTTTAATAGGGGATCCATTTTCCGGATGTCGGCAACCCATTATTCGGGAAGAGGCTCCTAGAGATCCTTGTCAACCATCTGTAAGTCAAGTAACGCATGATTTTATTATCTTAAATTGACATACCTGCAATTAAAGACTTGTTTTTATTTATTTTTATTATCAGCCTTGTGGGCCCTTTAGTGAATGCAAAGTTATTAATGGCGTCGCAGCATGTTCTTGCTTGCAAAATTACATTGGGCGACCTCCAAATTGTAGACGTAAGCTGATTTCTTGTATTCTGTGTCATTAATGTTTTCTTGAAAAGCTAATCACAATTATTTGTTTTATTTGCCTATTGAATATAAATCTTGGCCTGAACAGCGGAATGCACCGTAAGTTTTAATTGAAACGTATTTGTTTAGCAATATCGTCATTGTTTAGTAAAAACGAGTGCAAGATGTTAATTTTTTATATTAAACTCAATAGATCAATGAAGATTGTCCAAGTGATCGGGCATGTATCTCGCAAAAATGCCAAGATCCCTGTCCAGGTAAAAATTTGTAGAACTTGATATCATCAGCGCAACAGCACACATACGACAAAATTGATGATTATATGCTAAATTACAGGTGCATGTGGATACAATGCTCTCTGCCGTACTACCAATCATCAGCCACAATGCTATTGTCAAGAAGGATATGTGGGTGATCCATTTAATGGATGTTCCCTTAAGCCTGTTGAACCACCACGATTACAGATAGAGGAGAAATTAGATCCATGCAATCCTTCGGTAGGAATCAGAATATTTCTAAATGCTACATTACAAATTTATTTTGAAGAATTTTTGTAACAAGTTACTCTCGCGATTTTTTTAGCCATGCGGAGCTAACGCTCAATGCAAAAACCAAAACGGAGCTGGGGCTTGTATCTGCATTCCAGAATATTTCGGTAAGAATGTTTCCATGTTCAAGTAATACAAATGTATCTTTACAGCAGACTAAAGTTGCATAATTGTTCCATTATCTTATCTTTAGGTGACCCATACGTTGGCTGTCGACCTGAATGCTTGGTCAATAACGATTGTCCACAGACAAAAGCATGCATTCGAAATAAATGCGGTGATCCTTGTCCAGGCGTATGTGGTATAAATGCTGAGTGTAGTGTACGAAATCACGTACCAACATGTACTTGCATTCAAGAATATATTGGTGATCCATTCCGCGGATGTTATCCAAAGCCACAACCGACTCCAGAACCTGTGAAACAACGGCCTCGTGATCCTTGCAATCCATCACCCTGTGGACCTAATAGTCAATGTCGTGCTATCAATGGTGTTGCATCTTGTTCTTGTCTAGAGGGCTATATAGGTTCACCACCTTCCTGCAGACCGGAATGTATTCAGTCATCTGAATGCCCCTTGAATCGCGCTTGTGTCAACATGAAATGTGTTGATCCTTGCCCAGGCGTCTGTGCTCCAACGGCAACTTGTAAAGTCGTTAATCACAGTCCAATATGCTCCTGTCCGCAAGGGTTTATAGGCGATCCTTTCACTGGATGCCACCCGCAACCTGTTATTCGGGAAGAAGTTCGCAACCCGTGTCAACCTTCACCATGTGGACCCTTCAGTGAATGCAAAGAAATTAACGGAGTTGCAGCATGCTCTTGCCTTCGGGAGTACATTGGATCACCTCCCAACTGTAGACGTAAGACTTGTCCTTGTTCATCTATTTCATATTGTACACGTAGCTCCCATTTCTAAATCTATTTTGTTTTTTTCCGTGTTTTTTTTGGATTGATCCATTATTATCTTTAACGCCTTTTATCCTCATCAGCGGAGTGCACTGTAAGTTTATTACTATTTGGTTCTAAAATCTAGAATTACCTATATATGATAGAAAATAATTGAAAACCTAAAGCAAGTCATCGATTGCTTTTATTCCTTTCCTTTATTTTATCGCTTCATAATCTTATTCAACTCTCTTTTAGGTTGACCCTGACTGTCCTAGTGATAAATCTTGTGTTCGTAATAAATGCCAAGATATTTGCATAGGTAAGGTCACAGAAATCAAGGAATACGCTATGTCTCATTTATCGGGTTTTTTCTTGAAATAATACAAAATTTTGTCGTAGGAGCTTGTGGTTTCAACGCGTATTGTAAGACCATATCCCATAGACAACAATGTTATTGCAATCCTGGATTTACAGGTAAAACGAAACTTACACGACATTCAGCATTTAAGATCAGTATAATATTACCACAATGTAAAATTTTAAAGGCGATCCATTCAACGGATGTTATGAAATTCGACAAGAACCATCCCCACCACCACAAGAAATTCTTTCACCATGTACTCCAAACCCTTGTGGTTAGTTTAATTTAATTTAATGTGGTTAATTCAATCATTTATAAATAAATTATTGATTTAAAAAAATCGTTAGTCGTTACACTGAATTCTCTAATTAATCAATCATTGGTATTGAAATTCATAGGTTCGAATGCAAGGTGTACTACCAGGAATTCGGCCGCTTCCTGTACTTGTATAGAGGAACATTTTGGTGACCCATACGTTGGGTGCCGACGTAAGTACCAGTTGTTCTTCTGTGTCTCAATATTTTAATAAAGTATCAACTTATGATTTTCTTTTTACCCTTTCAATGCTCATTCGAATTGCGGCTATCAGCTGAATGTGTACAATCAAATGAATGTGCAAGTGACAAAGCTTGCATACGCAATAAATGCAAAGATCCTTGTCCAGGTATGATACAATTCGACAATTTTATTTGATGATATTTGATTATTGTATGTCATCGTTTTAAATTTGTTCTATTTTGTAACTTTTTTATAGGCGTCTGTGGAATTAACGTAAGCGATACTGTTTTTATGAAAAACAAATCACAAAAGACAAAATTACTCTCGCAGAAAACACTTTAAAAAAATTCAATGTAATTTGTTGCTCTAATTGAAGTGTTTAACTCATTGTTTTTTTTACTTTAGGCTCAATGTACTGTCATTAATCATGTACCCGTTTGCGAATGTAAGTTAAAATTTGGACTTCGTGTTTCACTTTCACCAAAACCTGCTACAACGTTACATACATGATATTTGATTTTTTAGGTTATGCTGGATATACTGGTGAACCATTATCAAGTTGCAGGCAGATTCCACCGCCGCCCCCAAAACAACAAATAATAAAAACAGATCCATGCAATCCATGTAAGTTCTATATTCGATTCCTTTATGGCTTTCCAGTTTAGAAATATAACAATTTTTCATAAAATGTTTGTTTCATAGCTCCATGTGGACCATACAGTCAGTGCCGAGCTATTAATGGCGTGGCATCTTGTTCCTGTTTAGAAGGTTATATTGGTAAGTATTTATTTTCCAGTTTTGAACCTAACAGTCTAAAATTCAAATGACATTAATATTAAGCAATTCATAATAATTGAATACTGTGCAGGTTCTCCACCATCATGTAGACCAGAATGCCTTACATCTTCGGAATGTCCGTTGAATCGCGCTTGTGTCGGAATGAAATGTGTCGATCCCTGCATCTCTGGACCTTGCGCTCCAACGGCAACATGCAAAGTTGTAAATCATAGCCCAATATGCACATGTCCTCCTGATTACAATGGAGATCCATTTTATCAATGCTACAAAATTCAAAAAATTGATCCACCCCCAGAGATTCGAAATCCTTGTCAGCCATCCGTAAGTAAATTTCAGTTCTATATTTTAAAATTTGTGAACCGCATGAATTAATTATATTCATAATTTGATGTTCATACAAATAGCCATGTGGACCCTTCAGTGAATGCAAAGAAATTAACGGAGTTGCAGCATGCTCTTGCCTTCGGGAGTACATTGGCTCACCTCCTAATTGCAAACGTAAGATTTTCTTCCAAAATGTTTTTGTTTCCACGTTATATAAATATTGAAATCGTAATAATTATTTGTTTTTTCTATTTAATTGTTGTCCATTATTCAACAACAGCGGAATGTTCGGTAAGACCTGAATACTATTATTGACAAAATAATTTTTATTGTACAAGTTACATATACATATATGTGCTTTTTATGAAATTTATGCTTTTTTATTTGTTTTTGAATAGATCGATCAAGACTGTAGAAATGATCAGGCATGTATAAGAAACAAATGCCGTTCGCCATGTGATGGTACATGTGGAATAAATGGTTTGTTATTTTTAACTTTACCTAATTTAAATATTTTTCTTTGGAACTACTTGATAAAGTTCATGATGTTCTATTTTAGCTGAATGTCGAACATCAAATCACAGGCCCCAGTGCTATTGCAGTAAGCCATATTCTAAAATTTCGTAGTAACATAGTATGTAAAATAATTAATGACGTAACAAATAATTAATGGCATTATTTCTTAATAGTTCCAGGCTATGAAGGTAACCCTTTCTTCGAATGTAAACTAATAGTGGCACCAACACAAGCCCCTGTCAGAGATATTGTTGATCCTTGTAATCCATCGGTAAGAAATCCATTTGTTAAACCTTTTTTTATTAATGTTTGTACCTTTTTTACTTGATTTTCTTTAAATTTCTTAAATATGCTTTTAATTTAGCCTTGTGGACCGAATGCTGTTTGTCGAAATCAAAACGGTGCTGGAGCGTGCCAATGCATTCCAGATTATTATGGTAATTAAATTAGAATGCATAATTTCTGCTAATCACAAGCTTGTCGCTTTTGTAACACACTAAATGAACCTATTTTGATTTAATTTTTTGCAGGTGATCCTTATAGTGGTTGTCGACGTAAGATATACTAACTTTTTATAATTTCATACAATTACCATACAAGAGCTTTTAAATTTATGTTTTTCTTATGTTTAACAATCTATGTACTCTTCAAAATTTCTTATCGTTACTTTCGTATTTGCAGCTGAATGTGTTGTAAGTAAATTATTTAGAAGACTTTGTCCCATGTAGTCTTAAAAATAATTTGCAATAAATAAAACTGTTCATTTACTTCCAAAGGTTAACAATGACTGTAGCAGAGATAAGGCTTGCATAAGCTACCATTGCAAAGATCCATGCCCAGGTATTATGATAAACAGTATTTATTCCCTAGTATGACTTACGAACTTAATAATTGACATCCTTTCTTCAACTTTCAATTTTTTAGGCGTCTGTGGACTGAATGCTGAATGCAGGGTAAAAACCTTTTTGTCTTATGGCTGTTTCATTAGGGTAAGCTTTTTTAAGAGAATAAATCCATTATAAAATAAATTAAATTTTTTTTGCAGGTTTCAAACCATATTCCGACGTGCACTTGCATAACAGGATATACAGGTTTGTTAATTTTTCCAGCCGGTGTTATTTTTTTAAAATTTTACAGTCTACTATTAATGATTTTGATGCTTATTGATTTTACAGGAGAACCATTCTCAGCTTGTTTCCCTGAACCTACGAAACCCACAAGAATAGAAGCACCTCGTGACCCTTGCAGTCCATGTATGTTCAATTAATTATCTCCATTAATGCGAAGCAATTATTTCATACGTATGCATAATTTCTTTCATTAGCCCCATGCGGACCGTACAGCCAATGTAGAGCCGTTAACGGTGTTGCATCTTGCTCTTGTCTTCCGACGTACATTGGATCACCTCCTAATTGCAGACGTAAGTGTTTGGTTAACAATTTTAAACTGTTTAAATCTTACAGTAATTGTAATTTTTTCAACTCTTTTGTTCTTGGGCACTGTCAACCTTTTTGTAATACTATAAATGGCGTTTGGAATTCATCAGCGGAATGTAGTGTAAGTATATTTAAGCTCTATTTCGATTCTCCTGAAGTAGGTTTCAAATCAAATGCCATAATACTTAACTGTTTAATACTTTTTTATTTTGCAGATAAATTCAGATTGTTCTTTGAGTCTTGCTTGTCGAGGCCAGAAATGCATTGACCCATGTCCTGGTACATGTGCTCCAACAGCAACTTGTAAAGTTGTGAACCACAGCCCAATATGTTCATGTCCACAAGGCTTTATTGGTACATTTACATATACTAATGTGCAATTTCATATCATTTTAGGCTACTTTTACTAACGGGGATTCAAACTTTTATATAGGCGATCCCTTTTCTGGATGTCAACCTCAGCGAATCATTCCCGATGAGGCACCAAGAGATCCTTGTCAACCTTCTGTAAGTCTATCTTTAGTAAAAATTATCTTTTCAACTATTTAGTGTCAGAATATTTAATTGATTAATATTTGATCAGCCATGTGGACCCAATGCAGAATGCAGAGTTATCGGATCTACCGCGGCTTGCTCTTGTTTGGTCGGATATATTGGACGACCACCAAATTGCCGACGTAAATATTTTATTTCTGGATATTGCTTATAATTATTCGTATTATTAATACAAATTTTATTTTATTTGCTTAGCTGAATGCACACAAAATGAAGAATGCCCGTGGGATCAAGCATGTGGTGAGTTTTTATTATTATTTTAATTTTAATTTATCCTGTAGCTCTGTTTTGTTTAATTTCAACCATCCTATTCTATTTCGCCAATAGTCAATAGAAAATGCAGGAACCCATGTACCCAGTGTACAGCTGCAAATTCTGAGTGTCGAGTTGCTAATCATAATCCAACATGTCATTGCTTACCTGGTTACACTGGAAGTCCTCAAATAAATTGCTACCGAATTGAAATAAGTAAGTAACTGAAGAAATATTTCAAGGTTTAAAAACAATTGCTGACTTTTTCTATTTGTTTTCAGCAACACCTGCTCCCATAAGAGAAGCACCCCCAGAACCGTGCTCACCTTCACCATGTGCGTTATCATTTTTAATTTGATCACATATGATAATATTATTTAGTAACATAATTTAATGAATGTTTCGGAATGAATGAATGTAGGTGGACGAAATGCAATTT
>JAQFYJ010000737.1:0-11634 GCA_034694685.1 Isotoma anglicana | reverse complement strand
GGTTTTGTACCATAATTCGGATAGAAGTATAATCTTTGGTATAATTATGGATTTATTTTATAAATCAATACTGAAATTTACTTAAGTAATATCACAGATTTAAAATGCAGAAGCAAACAGTAGAAACACCTTTACTTTCTCCTTCCTCCTCGGGGACCCTTAGCTTTCATTCCTACTCTAAAATTAGATACTGTTTTACTACTAGTAGACGTTTTTGAGTTTTTATCTTCCGGTAACCCTGCAGATTCTGATAATAGCTTAGAATGTAAACCTGAGTACAAAACACTAGCTGCTTTGCCATTTTCTAACATAGATGATAATTCACTTTCACTTAGTCGACAAACGTGATCTAGTGATTCACATCGTCCTAACAAAGCATACACGTTTCTAGATTCGATTCCAGGCATTTTTGATAAAAATGAATGAGATATTGGATTGAATCTTGAGGTCGAATGAGAGCCTGTGGACTCCTTTTGAATTGCAAGTGCTTTTTCGGGATCGGGTTGTTCCTTTCCACGCTTGAGTTCCTGAGGACAGAAAAATAAAGCCAGATGTAGAATGAGAATGTAGAATTGTAGATGTAAAATGTAAGTGATGCTGATGATATATACTGATGAATCGTTAAGGATCACCATAGATGAACTTTCATTTATGAAGGATCACAGTAGCAGTATTTTACCAATTTTTAATACAAACTTACGTGAAACAATTCAGATGTGTAATGAGCCCCAGGAGACCAAATAAGTTTAAGCCGTGGAAAATGCATTGTCAGCATTTGAAGCTTTGGCATTATTTGAGCCAAATCTGTAACAACAACAAATCATTTAACTAATTTTAACTGCTATTAAAAACATATATCTATAATTATATTAAATGAATTATTACCATTTCTGTACCGCATTCCCGCAGCAACACTTTGTGCTTGTTGTTCATGTTCTATTAGCACCACCGCCTTTTTGTAGTGCCTTGTCATTGCCTCTGCCTGCTTGTACAATCTTCCTGAGTTCAAACTCCCGATAAGATCAGATATAGACTTTCTTTCCACACAAATTTCAGGTGTTAAAATGTAGTCTCCAACATCTAAGGTGATTGGTTCCAGATCAATTCCTCGTTTGTGAATTAAAGACGGCAGTTCTGACCGAAACTCTCTCATATCAACAAGAATGATGTGTTGAACTGAAAGACATTCAATATAATATAAAACATGATTACAATCCAAACATTTAAGTACCCGTCCTTGTTATTTAGTAAAAATACCTTTGTCGTCATTCTGCATGTTTCGTTTCGACTGCACTCCAGAATTAACAGTTTCATTAGCCTTTGTCGGATCTCTCCAAAGATCTTGATTCAGCTCATCTCTTGCTTCCCTTTCGTTGGGAACAACCTGCAAAATGAAATTTGAAAGAATAGTTTAACTTTTTTTCTTATCTTGATTTTTGACTGATACGACATCATTGAATTAAATTTTAGAAAATATCTAAATATCCCAATCCCATGCTCATACCATATTTGCTTTTTCTTCAATTAATTTTTCAAATGCATGTTTCTCTCTTTGTATTGATGTAAGATATATTTGCTCTTCAACGGAATTGTGAAAAGACAGGAAGTAAACCTTAACATCTTGTGATTCTGCCATCAGTGCCATCCTTGCTCTGTGTACCTCAATATTCCTTACCAGTTCTAAGTCTACAAGTCAAAATTAAGTTTAGCAAAAGTTAAAAGCTTTTTTCTTTAAATTTTTAAATAAAAATTATACTACGCTTAAATTACAAACGTTCACAAAAGCACGGAATACTTACTTGGATCAAAAATAATGATAACGTCTGGGCAAAGTTTTTCTAGCGTTTCAGACACAGCAAAAGCTTCTGAATCACCAAGATTCTTCAAAGGACGAATAAAAACAGGAGTTTGCAAAAATTCAATATCTTCATACTTTCTCTCAATCTGTGTTAATGTAATTTGAACTTCAGTCGGTCCAGCTGTCTTATTTGCGTCATCCTCATCTAAATTATTACCACCTTTTGCACAATTTTTTGCTCCTTTCTTTCCATGATCGTACCGCTTAACTCCTTTATTTTCGTGATGTATACCATCAAGTTTCATAAGCAATTCTGGAGGAAGGTCAAAATTGATGTTATCACAATTTTTTGCTATTCTTGCTAAAGTAGTGTCACTACCATGACTTAAATAATCCCTTAATACACAACATGTTTTAGTATCCTCCGTAAAAATTAAAGTCTTCAACCTGGCACAAAAATTTGTTGATTCTGACTCTTCCTCAGATTTTTCTTGTTTGATAGAAATTTCATTTAGAACTTCGCTTAAAGCAAGCCACTTTGGGTGAACTTCTGGATTAAAATTTGGAACTGCAGAATTTGAGTCTTTTGGGATTTCAGTTACTTTTTTGGCATTCACAGGTGGAAACATTCTTGCTTTAGAAGCCACAATGACATGTTCTGCAGATTTAGTTAAAACCCATGACGATTTGAAAGCAGCTTCTTTGGACGTGTACATACACAAAGTAGAATAGAAAGTAATGCAGTCTGCTTTTGTTAACTGAGTAAGCAAAAGTCTAAAGATTTTCATGTCATTCATAATTTCCTTTGATTTTGAACTAATGGTATTCCACATCGGGTCTACGTATGCTCCAATAATCTTTTCAAATCCTTTAGTCAGTGCAGTTTCAACAGAAATTTCTTCATCATTTAGTGCTGGAATAAGACGCTTTAGTTCACTTACAGACCAACTTACTAGATCCAACAGATTTGACTGGATTTCTTTCATAGATTCAGTAAGTTTTAATTGAATCTCAACAACATCTGGAGGTGCTCGAGATAGAGATTCTTTTATCGAAGAGTGAAATCTTGGCCACAATGACAGGTTTGCCAAAAAACAGCACCTCATTACTCTGTTCATTTTAGAAAACCCTAAAAGGAATGAAGTTGGAGAGTGAGAAAATGCTTTGATGAACCCCGTCTTATTTTTTGAGCGATACAGCCGCAAAATAAACGCTTCCTGAAAAAGTTACAATATTCGATTATTTTTTAGTTTTTACAAACCCTTTCGCAACAAAAAAAACTTTTTAGTTTTAAAATACATACAAACCTGCGAATTTTCAACAACATTATGAGCTCTTAGAACAATAACTCCAGTAATTTTATCCGCAGGGATGACATCCTTTAAAAAATCAACAACTAAAATCCTAGACGTGACGAAAAAGACTCCACCTTTTGAATACAACTCCTTTCGATCTCCTGCACTGAATTCAGTCGTAATCGACATGATCTTCTCATCTTGAAGTTTATCCAAGTAATACTGCTCTTCATTTCCATTCGTAGAAAGGACGAATACGAGATTTACCTCTGAGGCGTAGGTTTTAAATAAATTTGTCAGCACCTAAAATCAAAAATACAGGCTTCAATAGTATCAATAGTTTTCATTTATATAATTAAAAAATAGAATATGAAGACCAAGATGCAAGAAAGACAAACGTTTTGCATCAATTGTTGCTTGTCACTAATCACTTCACACGTTTGGCACTTTGCACTTTGTGCTTTGGCTGTGTTTCTAACTTTATGCTTTAAAACTTACGGTTTGGACAGGTATTCCTTTGGCGAAGACACTCAGCTGATTTTCCTGTACCGAATTAATGAGCAATTCATTTTCGTACTCGAGCATTTTGATCAACCAACACACTTTCAAGTGCTATTATGTATTAATTGTTAATTAATTGACAAAATACACAAAAAATAAATTGTAAAAAAGAATCTCTTTTTGTGTTGTCGATCAGTCGATGTATGAAATGAAAGTGGCGGTGTTTGCGGTCTAAACATTGTGAAAGCGGCTGCGTTTGCTTGATGACAGTTCTTCCTCTTCCTTCCTTCTTCAATGACACTCCCAGCAGCAGCTATCTCTTTGGCTGAAGAAAAATAATCTCAAACTCTCTCGCTGAGTGTGTCATTCTACTTCACACTTCAGTCCAGGAGGGTCTGAAGTCTTCACTTGCTCTATTTCATTCAAAATTCAAAACAAAATCATATTTCATTTTTTTAGAACCCTAAATTTGTGGAGTCAACAACATTCATTAGAATAAAATGACCCAAAAGTTCAGCTTCGGCTTGGATCCTATCACTTGTCATGCTTGGAATAAGGATCGCACGCGTAAGTCATATATTTAAGACCATTCATTAGCAACAAGTTTGACTAAAGTCCTCACAGTTAAGTTAGTGTGTAATTTTTGTGATTTTCTAAACTGGACTATGGAATTATGAATTTCTTTTTAACTTTAATATGCACGTGATCAAAAATTATAATTAGAAGTTTACAGTTAACGGAAATGTAATTCATAATTCATAATTGTAATTAGAATTAGAAAATGTTGTGTGAAGTAGATGAGTCATAATTTTAATACTTATCATCGACCATCATATAAATAACTTAACTGTACTTGTCAATAAATTACAATTGCACCAACTTGTACAAAGTTAATAGAATTTTATTGGAATTTAGAATTTATTGCCTTGTGAGTTAAGTATTCAATGTCGAATAACGCAGCGTATCGAATAGGATTTGCGTTTGAGTACATTTTTAATTATTAATTTTTTTCTGTTTTGGAATCTATAGAAGTAGCAATATCGCCAAACAGTGCTGAAGTACATATTTACAAGCAGACACAAAATGATTGGGTGTTGATGGATGTACTTAAACAGCACGACCTTAAAGTTACGGGAATTGACTGGGCTCCAAAAACAAATCGAATCGTCACCTGCGCTGCGGTAATAAACGTTGTTTTAAAGTCACCTATTTGTATGTTGCTGTATGTGTCATTAACTGGTTTTTTGATGGCTGTGTTAAAATTTAGGATCGAAACGCTTATGTTTGGACTCAAGATACTCCTGATCAAAAATGGAAACCTACTTTGGTTTTGCTTCGAATTAATAGGGCTGCCACATGTGTCAAATGGTCACCTCTAGAAAACAAGTTTGCTGTTGGCTCTGGTGCCAGACTCATTTCGGTATTTATTATTTATATAGACTTTAGACTTATACTTAATACTTATAGACACGGTCTGTTTTATGTTTTGATTCTTATAATATTATTTGCTTAGGTCTGTTACTTTGAAAAAGAGAATGATTGGTGGGTCTCAAAACATATCAAGAAACCCATTCGATCAACAGTTACTTCTATAGACTGGCATCCAAATAATGTTCTCCTAGCTTCTGGCTCAAGTGACTTCAAGGTAAAATTAAAAACGAATTTTAGCAAGACCCCATTACGCATTATCGAAATTTACAATTACAATTGCAAGTAGATAACATTTAACATAGTAGTATAATCTTATATTACTTTGATTCCTTAGGTCCGCATATATTCGGCATATATTAAAGATATTGAAGAAAAGCCTCAACCAACATGCTGGGGCTCAAAAATGCCTCTCGGTCAGTTAATGGGGGAGTGGTCAAACAGTCCTGTCGGTTCAGGGGGATGGGTTCACGACGTTTGCTTCAGCCATAATGGAACGCGCTTAGCATGGGTATGCAAATAATTAATACATACAATTGTTGTTTCTTGTGTACTGAAAAATATTCTAAATTCAGCTATAAGTTTTTATTTTGAAAATCAAAGATTATGACAACTTTAAAAATCGTACATTGAAGTTAATTTTTAAAACATAAATGATTGAGAATGACATCTGGTCTCAAAAATCAGCTGCTAGTAGGATTAGTTTGAGTTTCTTGGTCATCGTATTCTTCAGAAGAAATTGGAGACAAAAATTGATCCCATATTTTATTGTTGCGATTATAATCAGATTCTGCATCGGCACATCGGTAGTTATACCAGTGGTCACAGACAAACGTTATTTGGTTAAATATTGTACCAACACCACATAGCATGGAGTATTTACGCCCGTCTGGCATGCACATGTGATAAACCTATTTTGAAAACAAGTTTGATTTTGTAAAAGCAACTGTCACAGTTTATTTAAAAGGCAATATTAGGCAACTGTTCTACCTGGCATTTTGAAAGTGGGGATGGATCTGTATAGTAGCCAGAAGGTCGACCTTTGCATGAGAAGTCTAGGCCTGAAGGTATCCATACGTTTCTTGGAATTGGCCCTTTTGAAAGCTCATTTTCTTCTTCCTCTGATGTTGTCAGGGATGATTTTGTTGTTCCCAAGAAAGGACGTACTTTGAATATACGTCTTGTACTTGTTCTCACGCTTTCAACGCGTGTAACATTTCGCTGATCAGGAATTGTAAATGAATCTTCCTGTTCTTGACAGGTGACTTTTCTGAAGACAAGAATGCACAAAATTACTGGAAGAAAAAACCGTAAATTTAGCATGATGTTAATTTTTTTATGCGAGAATTATATTATAATCGATAAGAAACCTGTCAAAGTTTGAATCTAAAAGCTGGTTTGGAAAGAGCTGTATTTATATCAATCTAAATTGTCAGAAATTAGTACTAAGGGATAGACAGGCACATTTCACTTTCATTGTAGGTATATCCAATGAAAAATGTTAATTATTGTGTACAAACATTGCATAATTCTTCTTGAGCTAGTAGGTAGAAAAATGCATCTTTATAGCTAATACTTTTCTCATTAAAATTCACTGTGAAGTTTACTTTATTTACCTTGGATTACATAGCATTTTAGACTAATGCATAGGTCAATACTCGAATGAGTTTGAAGTATTGGTAAGTACTTGCTGATTATAGCCTATAATATATTTTTTAATCTTGATAAAGTAATTGTCAGAAGAGTGTAGAGTATCATTACATACCTTATGGTATTTAAGATTTTAAAAAAATTATTCAGAAAATGACATTCAAAATTGAATTTTCAACCCAGGACACTTGACCCATTTATCTTATAAGTATTTAAAGATGATTGTTTTAAATTAAGAATAAGAATTAAGAAATGTTTTTTAACAAGTAGCCAGAATTTAAAATGCGTGCTTTAACAATGTTTGGAAATTATTTTAGGTGGGACATGACTCTTCTATTACGGTTGTGGACGGAGAGACTGGTACGTCTTCATTCTTACGCACAAAATTCCTTCCGTTTTTGACCATCATTTGGACTGCTCCGGATACCGTTATTGCTGCCGGTCATCAATTGACACCAATTATGTTCCGAGTGAGCAGAAACGGTGACGCCGTTCAAGTGCAATGCATTGGAAAGGTTCAGCAAGCGGAACAAAGAAAAGAACTTGGTGGACTTTCTGCGATGAGAAAATTTCAGTCACTAGACAGACATGCTCGCATAATTAATGAAGAGGTAAAATTACAATTTTATGATTTTCTGCTCTGTATATATCATGTTTAAAACTAATGTTTTTCATTCATAATAATGTAATTAATATCTCTAAAGGAAATGGAACTGGATTCCCATCATCAAAATACCGTTACTGCAATCAAAATCCATACTGGCTCAAAAGAAAACGCCGTTAAGATTTCATCCTCTTCCATTGATGGTCAAATTATCCTTTGGGACCTGCAAACTCTTGTAAGGCAGATGAAGCATCTTGCCATCTAATTATATTTTATAAAATTAATACATTGTGTGTGTTAAAAATTTTAAATTGAGCTTCCAGAGTGTAAATTAACCTGAGTGGATATTAATTTATTGTGTGACTGTAATTTTTTTCACCTTGCGTTGTAAGCAGAGGTATTTTATTAAGAACTAAAGATTATGATACGATTGAACAAAACGTATTCAGTTTTAGATAAATTTGTATTATATGATTTATGATTAGTGTAACAATTTTGTCCCAAATTGTGTAGTAATCGACGTAACATTTCGTAGTGTTATAAATTTGTGGATTGGATCACCAGTGTACACCTGCCGTTTCTTTCAAGTATTAATTTAAGCAGTTTTTTGCAAACATTTTTTTCTCTTATTGAAGAAAATCATTCCTATACGATAGATTTTATTACTACCGTTAATGTTTCACTCAACGAACATGTCAGTGAATGCTTTATTTCTACCGTCAAATAGCAAGCGAATAAAAAGTAATTTGCTGTTCAAATGTTTTTTGATTGAAATTAATTCCAACAAATTTTCATGCTTGCTTGTTCACATCATTCTCATTTTCTGTGGTGTTTTTTGTGAGAAATCTTGGTCCAGATATTATAACGCCTAACTCGCCAATAGGAGCAGTAAGCAATATAACTAACACAGCTAGTGTCAAAACTTGAAGACCTAATTCTTCAAACTCCTTATTTCCAGACTTTTGGGCCAGATCTAGAGCCATTGGACCGATTGCAGCCTGAAGAAATTGAAGAATTCGAATGATTTTTAGAATTATGCATTCAAGTTTAAATAAGAATGTAATCTTAGCACCTGTACGGTGGCTTTGGGTACCCAAGAAATTGCTACAAATAGTTTTTCTTTAAGATTCAGCCCAGTTCCTGATACCATCAGAAAAGTTGTAGTGAATCTAACCTATAATTTAATTGAACGAAAGCTGAGTTGACTGACTATATTTTTACAATTTATTTAAACCAATAAAAACTGAGCAATTCTTTTTAAAATTCAGGAACTGCTGTTCAGTTTAAAATATGAAAAAATATAATTCAAATCGTAAAATACTTACAATTGAACCAACTGCAATGCAAATGAGTCCCCAGAGAAGAACCTTTGTATCTAAAGTAGATATTACAATTTGACAACCGATGACACCAAAAAGTAAGGGTTCGAAGAACTTCCACAAAAATGTACAAATCCACCGTATGGTCTCCTAAATTAAGGAAATACCTGATTAATTAATTAGTATACAAATAAAAGGCTCTATAAGGTTTTTGATTATCAATTCTTAAACTGACTTACAAAATCATGAGTAACGACAAGTCGCTTTTTCCATAAAAGAGCTGTCGTAAATGCAGATATGAGGCAACCAAGAACCCCTGCACCGGAAAATCCCAGCTTATTAAAACCTAAAACGGATATTATTCCCCCTCCTAATACAACGATCGTTTTCAAAACGGTCATATCATAGTCCTTCTAATCTTCAATGAAAATAATGAAATCCATTAAAAAGTATCAAAATAATACAATAATTATTATCACATAGTCTTACAACATTTTAAATTACCTCTTTATAAGATGGTAAAAAAAGCATTCCAGCTAAAAACCCCCAGATTATTCCAAACGAACACCCTAGAATTATTTCTAATGGTCCTTGTAAAATAGTCAATGCTAGGCTTTTATTAGAAAACGTAAATCCTACAACTACTCCAAATAATGCAATTGCTACAATGTTATCTAAACTTGCAGAAGCCAAAATCATGGTAGGAATTCCTTTTTCAATCCCATAGCCTTCTTCTTTCAGAGCAAGGATTCTAGGAACAACCACCGCTGGAGAAACGGCTGCGACCACAAATCTAAATTGTCATGGCATACGTTGTTTTGCAAAAAAATGTTCGAATTGTGAATTTTCTTCCGATAAGTATGATAAATTAAGTCATACCCGACAAGAAGGCTCCAAAGCCAAGGGAAACCAATCAAAAGATGTACCAGGACTGCAGTTGCAGCTGCTTCAAAAACAGTAGGAAAAAACGCTAGTCGGGCAACGAGCCATTTAAGCTTGATAAGTACATCAGGGTCTAGCCCAAGACCTGCTCTTGTCAAAATTATCGCTAAGGATATCTGCCTGACATTCATAAATCCCTTTAATTTTTCATTATATTAAAGTACCTTGTCTTGTGCAGTAAAATTGGAAATATTCATTCTCAGTAACTCACCGTATAGGAGATGAAACTGCAGGATCTAAATCATTTCCAAAATCAATGTAAGGGACATTTCGTATTATTATGCCTAATCCAAGCATCCCAACCATTGGAGGTAACCTAACTAAGCTTGTAAGATATCCTGAAGGATAATAATATTATGTATGAAAATGAAAATTAATTCCCATTAATTCCAAGAAACAATAGAATTCATTAAGCAAAATCATTAATTATGATTTAAATTTTCCAATTGCTTACAGTAAATATTTTATTTTGCAATAATTGAATAATTAGATTACCCATAATCCGACCCCCGAATTCTAGTAGAACAATCACAAAGACAGATCCACCAGGCATATTTTGAGAACCGACTATAACAAATACTGCCAGCCATATCAGAACCGGTAAGAGTAAGGAAATTAAGATTTCGAAAATCTTAGGGTAAATTTCAAACTCAGAAATCCAACGACTAATTCTACAAACTTTTACTGCCGGTATTGGAATAGTTTGATATTTCGTTGATGTTTCACTTTGATTGTCAGAATTGCTTTCATACAGATTCGTAGTCGAGGATTGCAATTTAAAATTTCTTTTAGATTCTTCTTCAAAACTAGTTTCATTTTCTGATAAAGTTAATGAATTTTTATAAACTGTGGACTCTTTTCCATCACGTAATTGATATTTCTGAGTATTATCGATTCCTTCCATTTCGTGTGATTTCTAATTTAGTATACCGAGTAAGTGAATGTTAAAAAGTTAAAATAACATGAATAAGTCAGATGCAATATGAAATCGCCAATTGGGTCTTATTTTGTTAACATGAGCTTCTTTGGAGTTGTTTCCTACGACACAATTAAGATAATTATGCTATTTTCAGAGCACCTCATCTTTACCTTTTAAATTGATATTTAATGACTGACTGGTTTCATTTTTATTTATTCATGAAGTCAAATGATATATGAATGAATGCCATTATAGTATACAAATTATGTGATTATGAATACGCACGTTTTTGTAATGATAAAACGTTTACAAAAGGATATAATTTGTTTTCTTATCCTGATATCATATCTGTCTATCTGTCTCATGTGTTATTAGTCAATAAATTACAACAGTACTGAATTTTAATATAAGTCCATAACTATAGAACCTTCTCACCTTACTTACGCAAGATAATAGAAAACAATAATATGATGTATTCTTTATCTGTAGGTTCGATTATTTTCCTGCGCTTATTACGATGTACTTAACGTTATCGAAGCGTATCATTATCATTTTGTTGTTGAATGTCACAAAAGTTTGTTTTACTATTTTAAATGTTTAATGAGACTTTAATCACATAATTTTCTTCTCAAACATAAGTGTGTAACACGAGTGATCGTTAAAAACTTAAAAATTAAATTTTTAAAATTTAAAATTTATTAAAGAGATTACATTTTTGTATCTTTCTCCACACTCAACTCAAAACTTAAGAAATACCTTATTTTAAGCCAAGGTGATATGATAATTTGCTAACATTCACGAATAAATAATAATGCTCTCACTCTCATGAATTCTTTAACCCTGAAAGGCATATGAATTTCTGGAATGACTGAAACTTATACATAGAACTATCAAAAAATAAAATAAAATTCACGTTTGGAAGAAATCATTTCGTATGATTATTTATCACACCTATATAGTCAAGATTTCAAAAATCAACGTTTCGCTTTGTAATTTTAATTTTTTAAATCCATTTGTTTTAAGCATCAAATATATCAATAAGCACTTGCAAAGTTATGTATGCTAAACTAAAAGTAAAATTCGCGTCACAATTGAAGGCAAATAAACTTTTGAAGAGTACTGTACCATTGCAATAGATGATATAAAATATATATGAGTTTATATGATGATATATGAGT
>JAQFYJ010000736.1:0-11636 GCA_034694685.1 Isotoma anglicana | reverse complement strand
GTAGAAGGCAATAATAAAAGGGTGTAGATGATGGTGATCGAGCACCAAGTTTCTTGTCATATCAAATATTTCTGTCGTTGTTACCTTATTGGATGTCTGACTAAAGCCGTGGTGAACAATTGATGAAAGTTTTAAATAGCTAAACCTTCTGGAATATTTTTGTGTTCATTCTTTTTTACTGTATTACTGTTGTTGACTGTGTCAACTGGAATGTAAAGTCATTAAACAGTATGTAACTTACCACCCACACACAGTGTTTCTTTCTTAAGATATACATTTTTTTAAATACATTTTTTTACCAATCACCACGAATAAAAAATATAGATCTATGGTAGCATGTAATGCGGACAATTAGGAGAAATGTCAATTTCTAAATATGTAGTAAATTTAAAATATTCCATTTTTCATTATATTTCCACTCCACAGCCTCCAGCATTTTTAACAAGCGTTGCCAAAAGCTTTAAAAGAATACGTGCAGTTTAAGAAATTTTTATTTTCAGTACTTAATATAACGTAATGAGCGTACGAGTTGCAGAAAAAAAAGTCAAATTTCTGAATTCCGTTCTGTTGCCAAAGTCTGCATTCAACAGCGAGGTATTTATTATTTCAGTATGTATTCCATCCATTTCCATTCTCAAAACAGTAATCTGGCTGTGAACGCGTTGCATTGGAGTCGAACACTCATTAATTTGGATGGAAATTGCTAATCCCCCTTCTCCAGTTGAGTAGCTAATCAGGCAAAGCTAATCCCTTGTAATTTGTGATGCAACATGTCATTCCGAATTTCTCTCCTAACACAGCACATCGTTATTGCGAACCATTGCACACTCGTAAAATCTACCCGATTTTCCTATGAATCTCGGCACCAGTATTTTGGGTTATTCTCTCTCATTTTATCTTTTCCAATTTTATGAATTTTTAGCATCGCGCAATGTTGAATAAAGTGAGAAATACTATTACATTACATTAGGTACGGTAGTATTACTGAATATCGAATGTATTGTATCCAACCAAATATAATACAAAATCCTTCAATAAAGAAGCCAAGTGGAAACGTCGTTAAAATATAATAATGCCCCATCGCTTGTGCTTATGCTTTAAACTTCTTTCTAGACAATTTACGTCCGTTATAAAACTTTTAGGTTTTTATACACGGCTTTGATGATCATGAATTTAATTCCATTCACATAAATAAAAAGTCTTCGTGTAGGTCCGCGGACGGTGTTCTTTCTGACATCTCTAATAAGCATTCAATAATAAAATTCAGTCTTGATCAGTACTGATTGTGGTTTGGTTTGGTTGTAAACGAAACAGTGAGGCTGTTATCAGATTGAAAATCAGGAGCTGAAGAAGATGAGGTTGAATAGATGAGTGGAAAGGGCGGAGAAGGAATAAGCTTAAGTGGTGATGCGATAAGATTTGATGGACACAATAGTGTTAATTAGAATGAAGGCGGACGGATTAAGGGAAGAGTTGTTGTTCTCTCGTTAGTACAGAGAAACAGATGATCCTTGTCCACTTGAATCATCATCCCATCAGGGCTAATTCAGACTTATCATTCTATAGGCATCTTGTTAAATGGACCGTTGCGAAATACAACGATAAAAAATATACCTACTTTGATTTTTTTTAAATTTTTCATTTGAGATCAGAAATGGCACAAAATGTAAGAATGCTTTAACTATTGCTGGGAAAAAGATGCTGAAATTAAAGTAGCTATGCTGCTTGCTGTGACTTTGCCTGTAGTGGCTATTGAGAGATTAGGTTAGAATGTTCTCTTGAGATAAAGATTGACAGTGGTTAATAGTGAGGAGACAATGGATGAAATGGCTAGAGAGATTGAAATAACTAACACCTGTAAAAGAAGTTCCTATCATGTGTTATCTGTCAGTGGCCTAAGTGCCAGATGGAAAGTTTCGCAGCAGGATTTTGCTGAATCTTCGCTGGTGATCCACACGATCCGACTAAATTATGAAGCTCACTCCTAGTGCAATCGTAAAGGCCACACACAGCCTTATTATCTTCATCTTCTACTTCAAAAAAGTTACTTACTTACAGTCAACAATAATTTCAATACTCGTTCTTATTATAAAAATAACTGCACCCAGTAACTAACTACCTTATCTTTTACTGTAATGTTATGTAATGTTACTACTTCTTATTGTCCACTCTATGAAATTCATATAATCGCAATCACAATGAACCTCTACCCCTTCTAATCTCTATCATCGTCTTTATCTCGATTTTTGATAATAACATGTTTATTTCATTTCACCCAGCCATATAAGCGAAGCAAAGATGTAAAAACCTGATTCAAAGTAGGTGTTTTGTGCACAGTATGGGAACTTGAGTGAGGATTATCTATTATCATAGTACATTTCTTCAAAACCCATTTCTTTTACACTGATGTGTACAGAGTAATAATAAAGTATGGCGACATTCACAGCGGAAGCCAGTCACTGACCCATCTTGTAAAGTTAATCGGAAAACTCATCAACATTTTTTTAAAGAGAGAGATGTAACTTTTGTTAAAGATCTTTTGTTTTTCATAACTTTTATGGTCAGAGTTTGAGATTAATAATTTAATGTTACACTTTGGGTTTTTATGCATTTACTCGCTAACATTCAGGTATAATTTTAAAATTGTAATATTAAAAGCATTAATGTGAAAGAAAATTGTAGAATTAAAAACTGCACTCGATCTCAAGTTTAAAAAAAATCCTATACGCATGACAAAGCAAATGAAATAAATATTTGTGTGGAGTAACCTGAAGCGAGTGTAGTTATCTTCCTTGTAACAAATGGAACGACAGTAATAAGCTTTTTACAAATCGAGGGAGATGTGACAGCAGTAACGCGCAACAACTGAGGACAATAAAGTTTCCAAGACGGGAAAAGGAGATATGAAAGTAATCATGGAAATCTGAGGGAGAAAAATATATATTTTTTAAAATTATGGCAAAGCTTATACAAGGCATTTGACATCTGTTAGCCAACAGAGAGTTGATGATGGGCTGATTTTTTGATGATGCGGATTCGGATCACGAAGTGGCAATATGGAATATAGGCATCATAGGATAGAAGATAGTATTATTTCTTGGTTCTTTTCCTCCGAAATGAAAATGATAGGGGTCAGAAATGCTTGAAATATATCCAGAGAGTAGTTTAAAAAAGTAGAGAAAGTATAAGGACTATCATCACAAAATGTGCTGGGACAACAGTATCATCTAAATTGTGGCATAAAACAAGAGTCCTTCAGTTTAGTAGAAAAGCAATAACCCGGGAGCTGATATGACTGTAAAAATAACAACTCGCGTCCGAAGATGATGATGTCAGTGTGGAGGGGGTAATTTATTCTTTGCTGTGATGTAAAGAACACAAGACGTTTCTTATCTGTTAGGGAGAACATATTCTTTGAGTAAAAATTCAAGCCGGAAGCTAAGCTTGTGATGTGATGGTGGATAAAACTGGTGAATTTTCAGAAGGTACTCTCTGAGGAGTGAATTTTTTCTTGTGAAAAAAGAAAGAGAGGACAGCCAAGAAAGGTTGTAATAAAAATAAGCGAACTCAAGGCATCATATTATCATCACAACGGAGAGAATGGAATGGGAACTCATGAATCACGTCACAATCCACGAGTCGTGAAGTTCCTAGAGAACTCGTGGAAAGTAAAGAGCCCCAAAAGCCAAATACAAATGGAGAAAGTATGGAGCGTCATGAAGTCTCTGAGTGAGTACAGGAGTTACTGAATTAGAAAAAAAAGGGACATCCACTCACTGAAGGCACCACTCATGAATTTATACTCAAAAGATGCCCCGAATATTCCAAGACTTATCTTAGATAGTAAAATTGCATAAATTATTTCACAATTGGAATCATTTTTATTTTACCGGCTTAAAATTGAATTCAATTTTAATTCAGAAGACGTTTTGCAGCAAAAATACCAAGCTTAAAATATTACTTTTTCATTATTACATTTTTAAAAACTTAAAAATATCGTTTAAGGACAAAATACATATCGAGTCATAAAACAATTGCTTTTATTTAGATTTTTCCCAGTTTTAAAAATGCCTAGGTGAGTTCGCTTACATGTATTTTTTGCTTTATATCGATGCTTAAGAGAATAAGTTGCTATTCGAGGCATCCCTAATTTGCAGGTCGTACGGGAGCACGAGTGGGATGAGTTTAGTAGCCAGAAGTTGGTTTTAATATGAATATAGAAGTCAGGATGTGGAAAGGCAAGAGTAAATCCTTGAGGGGATTTGAGGGAGCTGAAGAGATGTCAAATGGTCCAGAAGTTGCCAGGATCTTGCAGCGGTCGTTGGAAGTCGACAGGCGGACTATCTTGACTTTCTTCCTTTTAAAGCACACTTTCTACTTGGCATTATGGGGTCCGTGACGAAATGACTTGGATTACCATGTCTCCACTGAAATCTAGCTTCATCATTCTTCATACATACAAGTACTCTCTTCTTTAAACTCTCTGGCTACGTGCCCATAAGGTATGGACGGTTATGTCACCCTCGTACTACCTTCTTCGCGATTTCAACGCAAATCACCATTATATTTCTCTTAACTGCTAACATCACTTTTATATTTACAATTTCTCCACTGCCACTGACTTACCATTACATATACCTTTTATATGGATTTCCCAAAGAGTCGCTCGCTACGCTATACTTTATGCCATTTCAGTGAAATAAAAACTTTTATCTGACAAGTCGTTCCAAGCTACATAAGAAAAGTCATTTAAATCCAGACTTGTCAGCTATATTTTAAAGCCTACTAAATGATTCCTTCCCAATTTCATTTTTTCTTGTAATGAACTATAGAGAGGCTTTTGGAATATTTGGCGAATTATCGGTTAAACGTCCAACTTTTTTGTTAAAAATTATTTTTAAAGATAAACGCTTAATTTTCCTACAACTTTCCTTTCACAATGACAGTTGAGTTCAAGCGTATCAACATAAACCCTTTATGTTTCTTATCTTAAAGTCTGAAATTGATACAAAAAATTCGCTACGCTTCGACATCATCCAGTTGATAAAATAACGAGAGCAGTCAATACATGACATTTTCCTATAGCAATATAATCAAAGACCATTTTACACACATTTGGAACGTAAACGTATTCAAATCAGAACACCCTCTCTTTTAAAGATTAGCTTGGACAAAAAGCGTTTGCCACGGGCACAAGTGAATGAAGACAAAGGGGTCTAATCTCATCGGCTGTTGTCCGAAGGGAGTGTTTAACACAAACACAGATCCAAAGGGTTGTCTGCCTCTACCCCTTCCCTTTCGTTTGTAATTGCCTTAAGCCGATTTAGCTACAGTTCATAATAATATTTTTTAATTCTCATTCAATATGACACATAGAAAGAAAAATTAAACAGTTAATGTTACTATTAACTATGAACTAATATATACTTAAAGAGAGTATTTAGACAAAATAAAACAACGAGTATAGCTAATCTCATTGAAGTGTAATCAAACAAACCATTATAAAAGAATAGATTTGGGTCGCCAATAAAATAAATAACTTATCCTTTTAATCTGAAACCGAAACGGTCACAATTACACCCAAGCATTTTGTAATATGGCAATAAAACAAATGGGCATTACAAGAGTCACAATCAGAGACATTCTAATGTAATCATAAAACCACCACCACCAAGTAGTCTATCCTTTTTATTTTGTCTGAAATATTCCCAGTGTACATTTTTAACTGCTAAGTATTAAGTATAAAGGACGGCAATTCTTTTTTTTACCAAAATTCTTCAAATGCCTAATTTTGTGAGTGTACATACATTGTACATTTCCTTTCTTTTGTGTTATACTTTATACTATGGCACATGAAATAGTAAAAGTAGAGGAAAAATAGTGAGTAGGATTAAATTGCCTTGTTTATAGTTTATACCTGTGACTACTTATTTATTTTCATAGGGTTGACATGAGATGGATGGTGGGTGGACATGCAAGGGTTATAGAGGAAATACACCGTTGTAATTGCAAAAAATACTTTAAATTCTAGCAAATAAATTTCATTGCATTTAAGTTCGTTCGTGAGATTTAAATCCGTAATGTGTCACCTACTATGTTGAATTGCTAACCTTGGGCGGCCCTTTGCTTGTGCAAATCAGAGCGAAAGCTTGCAGCATGTCGCATGCCGTGTCATTGTTGCTTAATTTTGCCAAGACGAGACATTATTATTATTAAAAAATATAGAGGACTTTTAAATAAAAGTTATTTGCTGGTCGTGAGCACTACAGCAAATTGTAATCTTTAAGAGAATCAAAATGTTATTTTAATTGTTTCATAATTTCCTATTACCAGTAATTTCTTTTTAGAGCTTTGTGTGTGGTATATATATGAGAAGCAAATTACATGCAGTGAGTGTAGGAAGCAACATCAAGCCATAATTAGGTAGGAATGAGAAATGAGAAGCATGTTAGATTTTGCATGGTTTTCTTTTCTTTTTAATCTTGCAGTAAAATAAAATAAATTAATTACTGCAATAAAATAATTTTTCAAATTTTTATAATACATTTTACATTTTGTAAAATTACAAAAAAATTCGCTAAACTTTTCCATTTTTTATACAATTAATCTATGCTTTTTAAAATTATTCTTAAATTGAAGAAATCGATTAATATATTGGATTAAGTTCAGCAGGTCAATTTCTCAAAACAATGACAACAAATTTTTCTTCTTAAAATGTAAATGTACCGTTTTATCAAATTTTTATCTAAAGCATTGGTAATTGCCTATGCAAACAAAGACTTATTGTGAGTAATTACAATAATGGCATTAGATATAAAAATTGTTGGATACAAAAAAGCTGTCAAAATTCGCACATTCTCACAAGTTCCTCTTTGCACTCTAAAAGAATATCAATGAGACAACGACAACAGTCAATATATTTTATTGTATTGTCTCTGCAGCTAAGTATTTTATTGCCTCTGTTCTTTGGAAACGAACGGTAGATAATGATTCTTATTATGCTGACAGTCATAAAAGAGAGGTCATTTAACTATAAAAAATGACAGCAATATTTTACCACGTCAAAGTCTACCCGACAGAAGGAGAACGCTCAAAGTCAAAACGAGTTCAAAAATCAAGAAGCTTTACAAGTGACAGCTAAAAGCTACAAATCATTAAACAAAAAATTAGATTTTCATACAAAACCTTGATGTAAAATCCCTAAAAATTACTCATTATAAAGAGACTCACAATAAATATCAGCATTCACTCACGCTGCAACCGAACTAAGGCAAGGGGTATGATAACCTTTGTAGCTTTAAAAAAATGTAAAAATCGGTTGTTTGGAATATATTAATGTGAAGACTAGACGGAAAAGCATATAAAATTCAATTGTATTGTATATCCCATACTTGTTTGGTTTTTAGGCGATAAAAAGGAGTTTAGTCTGGGTTGGATGTGTGAACTGAAGAAAAAAAACGAGTGCAAGGAAAGGAAATCAGAAGAATATTTATGTTTGAAATGCACGGTTGTTAGTTGAGGATTTCGGTTTTTTTTTCAGAGCGATAAAGAGTTTTAAACGATAAAAAATGAAATGTTGCTAAGAAATGCACTGAAAGGATAGGAGTTAGTGTTAGAAAAATTCGAAGAGGGAGGGAGGGAGTATAAAAGTCGACGAAACATTCCCAGCCCATTGGTTATTGTGTACAATGATTAAGACTCGCCCTCAGTGTTCCGGTGTAACACCAAAATCCCCATTCAATGGATGAAATGAAATGTTCGTAGGAAGGTTTTCAAGTCATTCCTTCCCTCATCAACAACATCATCATCATAATAATGTAATGTAACATTAATATTAAATATCAATGTTTGTCTACTTTTCTAGAAATTCTTAGAGAGTATTAAATCGTTTCATTCTATTTTATTATCTTTTGTTGTTATAACCAAAACCAATTCGAACAAAGCCTGTTTTTGTGACACTGCCACTTAGAGTGCTCACTGTGGGCCACACTAACTAAAATATATGAATATAAAAGGTATACAATGCAAGGCATATATTTTATAAAATTATATTATACATATTTTTTAGGCAGGTTCGAGGTTCGTTTGGTTTGACTTGACTCAACTCTTCAGTCTTCGTCACTCAAAATCAGTCAAGATGATAAAATAAAAAATATTTCCACGGTCTGATATGACAAAGTTGACGAACAGGAATTACCCATGCAATGAGCTGTCAAAAAAGAAATACTTCATTTTTTTAACATTTTACCTCATTATCTCCCATTTCTTACACTCTTGTCTTTGTCATCAGGGCTTTTACCAACTTTTCGACCAACTTCTTTTGTCTTTCTTCACCTACTTGTGCATATGAGTTTTAGTATTTGATGGCTCATTTGACCATTTTTTCGGAAGGTGTTTTATTGAGTTTTGAAAAATGATTTGGTATTTCAATGTGTTTAACGTAATTTATTCAAGGAGCATATTTTTACATATTCTTATAAAAAACAAAATTCACACATTTATTATAACAATTTTTGCAAAATTACTGTAGGGTGAAATAAGACATCTTGTTAAAAGCTGTTTTTAAGCCAATAATAATTTCGTTAAAATGAGACTCCTTTACTCAAGTACATATTTACATGGCTCATGACATTTTTAAGCTGTATGCAATCGCATGGCATAAAATCCGAATTCGGAATCCAACACACTAGCAGCAAGACATCCCTCCAAGTTGTTCCCCTACTCCTTCTGCATTCTGGTCTCTCATCTGAATCGAGTGAGCGCATTATCATCTTGGTGTGGTCTGGAGTGTCTGAAGTACAGAAAGAATCTGATGATATCCTTATTTTTTCATGAAACATCTCCATCCATACACTCATACAATAGCAGATAGGGAGATGCAGATCTTGAGTCGCAGCGTTGGCTTGGCTTGTATGTTCGACTGAAATACTCACTTCCACATCCACTACTTCTTTTACAATGACTGGATTGCTTATGGCAAGTTGTTCTTCTAAGCATTAGCATATGTGTAGAGAGTACAGTACACACAGGAGTCAAATAGACATAAGCTGGGAACTCAGTATTAAAAAGTAGGATATAAAATAGTAATAAGAAAAGAAAGCGGTGTAAAATTTTCGTTGGGGTTGCTTCTTCTGCTGGTTGGATATTGAAGAGGAGGAAGAACTTTTGGAACTGGAGGAATCCTTCGTTTTCTTCTGAGTTGGCGTGATTGGTGGTCCTGAGGTGTGGTGTTCCCATCGTAATTGCTTCACAGGACACCGCGACAGGTTGTGTGTGATATAACTATACTATGCCAACACCAACACATGACACTTCTTCTTCTTCTTCTCGGCACGAGACACCTTCTTCTTCTTCATCTTCCAAGCCTTAAACCTTGTTTAGCATCAGGGGACAATCTCAACCTAAGCAAGCAATACAAAAACCCATACTAACAAAGTAAACTCCTGATACTGACTGACAACCACCAGTACGAAGTACGACGACTCTTTTACCTCTTCAATACAATCCCTATCATTCAGGGATAAAACATTGCATTCCTTACTCCAAGCTATTCAATCCGATTCTAAGCGCTAAGCTAAGCCAAAGCCACTACCTGAAGAGGTATTTCTACTCCATACCCAAAAACAGCACTTGTATTGTTCTTTGAGCACTGCCAGGGACTACTAGGCCTTTTACCCAGGCAGTTTAACTCTTACACAATTTTTACTCACTAAAACAGCAAAGGCTTTAATACTACTACTATACAATACTATGCCATTGTACCTGTAGTACTATTTAACTACTACTGCTGAAAAGGTTTACGCTTCAGCGATTACAATTTTACCTGGTTGGCCAAGAAAAGCCTGAAGGCTGTACACTCTCATCGCATAATCAACGAGAGAGTCTGATGAGAGAGTGAGTCGAGGAGTTGCTGACTCAAAGTTCCCAAATCCCAATCAACTACCCACTCATCAACACACTTACCTCATCTCATCAAGCTGTTGTTGTGAGAACATTACCGCTCTGTATTAATCTGTCAGAATTAATAAACATCATCAGCAAGGGGTCCTTACCAACATATTTACTCTTGCTATCTTCATTTTAATGAAAACGATTAGAGGATAAATCAACAAGGCAAATTTGCATAAAGTTATAATAATAAAGTTATCAAAAACTGTTACGAATTAAACTAATTGGTAATTATGAAAGTTGAGACACTTTTCTCTTGAGACTTTGCAAAATGAACACTTCATAAAGTTTTCTCCAAATAATTGTACACCGAAGAAGGAAAGAAGATTAAAGAGGAAGTAAGTGTGAAAGTTGGTGAAAGCATAGAGACTTAGAAATTAATAAGAAGGTTACCCATGTTGGTGACCAGTGGTGTGTATCCGATGGACATGGAAGATTCAGGACTCTTGGGAACCCGAGCTCCACGTGCGACGGACTTCTCTATTGCAGCAATCATTGGCCGATCTGGTCGGGCTGCTGCTGAAGCCCTTAAATTAAAGGGGAAACATAGGATTGCCGGCAATAATATACGGCCTTTAGGTATGACCATAATTTTTTAATTTAAACTGTTTAGGATTTTTAATTTGCATAAAATGTTTATAACAAAAATGCACTAGTTTAAAAATAATCGGCTTAAAAATGGCTTAAATTTACTAATCTGCATGAAATTCTCTATCAGCCTGACAGTTATAAAGAAACTTTCTGCCTTTATAAAATTTATTAATCACGTATTAGCATAAAAATTAAGGTTGATATAGTTTTAATTAGATATTTCTAAAAAGAACTAAATATTTTATAAAGGTTACAAGTATACAAACACACATGGCACCGATTTAGAAAATCATGGGGAAAGGCATATAGAATACATGTAAAATGTAAATGTTAAATAGTTTATTCACCATATGCTTACACTCACATAAGCATTAAAAATACTTCCCTAGCTTATAGAAATAGGAAACATTGAAAAAGAAATGGATTCAAGGTTCCTGTTTCAAAATGAAAAATTACAATATAAATCGTTGGAATCAATTAGTCTGACATATTGGAGTGTAATTTGGGCATATATTAATTGAAAAACTCAAGCGTATCCTTTTCATCCCTTACTTAAACCACAAAGCAAACCACCCCAGGTCTCTAACATAACAATACTTTTACATACAAATTTAACAGATGAGCTGGACTGATAGTGAAGGGTACATTTAACAAAACACTGGGCTCTCTCCCCACCACCAACGATTAAGGCTTATGTGGCTAATTACACCTAAATCATATCTTCAAGGGTCTTATTACCAATCTCACATCCAAATCAACTCCATTGCCTTAGCCGTTAGCTTTGGCTCAACTTTAAACTTAATTTTTATTTATTAATATAATTAATTTACATATAAAAAAGCGCTCAGTGAAAGGTTATATAATATGCATAGATAATCGACCAATTTATTATCGTAATTATAACACGTCAGGAAGGAAACCAGCATTCTAATTCAATCGTCTTTAGATTTCAACCCTGATTCGATCACTGGATCGATTAGGTGAATAAGTGCCTTTGCGTGCTTTCATAAATCCAGAGCAGCTCTTATTTGTAAAAGTAAAAGCAAAAGCATGTATGTGCAGTAGTAGAAAAGTTGTGTTGGGGAAAATGAGATTTT
>JAQFYJ010000735.1:0-11636 GCA_034694685.1 Isotoma anglicana | reverse complement strand
AACAACCACCAATTAAGTAGCCAAATCTATTTTCCAGAATGCATAAATATGACCAATGGATAGTTGAATTAACCTCACATTTTTATTCCAGATTCACTTCGCCACGGGAATCTATAGAGTTTTTAAAAGCAAGATGAGGGCAATAATAAGTTTGACAATATGCGCTTTCCTTGCTGCTTCGTTTGTAAGTTTATAAAAATTCCAATTTATTTTTTTATTGATTATAACAATTTTCGAAATTGTTTTTAACAGAAAGAAGCAAATGCACAAGATAAACCATGCAAGACTGCTATATCTGAGATGTTGAAGTATCAAATGCAAATGATAACCAAATGTACAAAGGAGCTGGGATTTAAGGGAAAGGAAAAAACTGAAAAAATGAATGTAAGTATTCAGTTACAAATTTATATAATATCAATTAAAAATTCTTTATAAATGGTTTTTTTTTTAATTTTTGATTTTGTTTCTTGATCAGTGCATCATGAAATGCGTTTTGATTAACAGTGGAGCGGTAAGTTATATTTTACTTAGTAATACTTACAAATCCAGGGAAGGTTTTGTATTTTTAAATTTAATTATTTCTTGCAGCTTTTACCGAATGGAAAAATAGAAATTGAAAACGCCATGGCTTTCGTTTTGGAATACATTCCATTAGATTTCTTAGAGAAGGCTTTGAAGGGTTCGATGAAATGTCAACGATATATGTGTAAGTTTACAAATTCAAATAATGTCAATATATTCTTATTGCATAAGTAATTCAGTATCGTTGTTAATTTTTTAAAATCATACTTTGCAGCTGCTTTGGATCCTACTGAACCAAATTGTAAATCATATGAACCTTTTGTGAAATGTCTCACAGGATTTATTATGAGTGTAAGAAAAAAATAACTTTATAATTTAAAAAAATGAATTAATTAAAATAAACTATTTTCATTTTATTTTTAGTTGTGCAGCAAATAGTGGGATTTAGTGCTTAGTGAATGGTTTGGATATCTATATCTACATAAGCATTTTGCGGGTTGAAAATAAATACACAGTTCCTCATACAGCATTTTATCACTACTAATAAAAAAATAAAATAAGTTTCAAAACAACAAAACTATTATAATTTTTTTCTTTAATTCATAAAGTTTACTTAAAGCATAACATAGATTTATTTGACAATCGATACAATTTACATATTTTTAGTATTCTTACTCATAGTACCCTGTAGCGTAGCACATAAGAGAAATCTGTTGCAGTCCGAGTCATTCTGAGAATGAAGTTTTAATATAAAAATTTGTATTGCAAAAAATTGTCCTCATGCGACAACAACCAAGAGACTACTGAAAGCATCTGGTCTACATGCATCTAGAAATCAGTAATTTTTATCTTTTTAGAGTGACCAGGGTTAAATCAATTAAAGTTAACTACCAATGATGGGTGCATAATGTAGATTTAGAGTCTAGTATGAAAAGAGTCAATAGTACTTAATTAAGATATGGGTAAAAAATGCAATAGATAAATTGAAGTGAGTGACGAGAAAGTGGATTTCACAAAGAAATTTGTTTTGAAATTTAAAACGAAGAACTTTTATAATAATAAGCTGAAAAATGGATCCGTTTAAACGTAAGGGTTTTTTTCAGACTCATTATTATTCAATGGTTTAAGTTGGAACTTTATATGTTGATATTGTACTTTTGTAAAATTCAGGAAACAGAATAATTGGTTTGGTACTTGGGCTAATATGTCTTGTAACTTTATTGATGGCAGTAATCGCAATATTGTATTTCTTCAAAGAAGATTCATTAACTCCCCTGGAACGAGCTAAAGTTATTCTTGAAAAGGCTCCGCTTATTGATGGGTACAATTAAATAGAAACTTGTTTTTAAAATCGTAACAAACCAATGCTGTAATTTTCATTCCAGTTGGAAATTAGTTCTTTTAAAATGTTTATCTTTTTTATCAGGCACAATAATTTGGCCTACAATATACGGAAATTGGTTTTCAATGACTTGACAAAAGTAGATCTTTCTAGTAACTTATCTGGATCAGACCTTTGGAAATCCCTTTCTACGTCTCAAACAGACATTCAAAGGCTGCGAGAAGGGAATGTTGGTGGACAGGTAGTAAATTACTATATATGAGAAAGGAGACTGATGTAATATTAAAATGCACTTAATTGACAATCTCTCGACTTTAAAGATGTCGAATTTTAAGAAATTCATGAAATGTAGATATGGGTTGCTCGTGCAGATTGCGACAGCCAGTATAAAGACGCAGTTCCTATCACTTTGGAGCAGATTGATGTTATTAAGCGATTCATCAACAGTTACAGTGATGACTTTATGCTTGTCACAAATCTGGAAGGTATTGGTTGTCTTTTAAAATTTTACAACTTTTGACGATTTACAATTTGAAAACAAGACTTGTTATGTAAAATTAGAGATGGAAAAAGCTCAAGATGAAGGTAAAATTGCAAGCTTTATAAGTGTCGAAGGTGGTCACTCTATTCAGTCAAGTTTATCTGTCTTGAGACAGTATTACGATCTGGGAGTAAGGATATTCACATTGGCACATACCTGCAGTACTCCTTGGTTGGTAAATCTGCTAAACATTACTTTTAAAGTTTAAATTTATTTCTAAAATTATAATTCCCATCCAGGATAGATTATTCAAAAGCTGACCACTCAAACAAATCGATGAGAATAGTTTCTTACAGTCATGGAATTTCCCACTTTGGAGAAGTATATGATATCACACATACGCTATAAAAATTTTAAACTAATTTTTCATACAATTTAAATTTTATTAAGGAGGTTATCAGAGAAATGAATCGACTTGGGATGATTATTGACCTTTCACACTCATCTATTGGTGCCATGATTGACGTTATGGCTATTTCTAAAGCACCAGTCATTTTCTCACATTCATCAGGTATGATTTTTTATGAACCCAACTTGCCATATATTTATACAATTCATACGACAATTCTGTTAAATATTGAGCGTTTTTTATCATTATATTTTAGCACGAAGTCTTTGTGATACTGATTCGAACATTTCTGACGGGATCCTAAAAACAGCAGTAAACAATTTAAGACTTTCAACAAAATAATTGCATAAAACTACAAGATGCGTTGCTTTTTTATATCTAATGTAGAGACAGAAGGACGCCTTAGTGATGATAAGTCTTGACTCTAATCAAATTAAATGCGATGGATCCGATGCAACTATTGAAGATGTTATTAGTAAGTTGGAAGTAAAAAGTTAAGATAATCATGAAATCATGAAAAATCTTTAAATTCCAACCATTTTACAGAACACCTTGAATATATAAAATCAAAAACAACAATTGACAATATAGGAATCGGATCAAATTTCGACGCAATTGAAAAGTAAAATCTTTTTTAAAAGTTAGTCTAAAAATCAGAATAGAAACTCAAACTAGTATTTGAAATGCTATTTTAATCGAATTTCCAGGACTGTCCGAGGGCTAGAAGATCCTTCAAAGTTTCCTGATTTATTTGCTTCGTTAGTAGAATCTGGAGAATGGGGTTATCACGAGCTGGAGAAGTTAGCAGGAAAAAATTTCCTACGTGTTTTGGAAGAAGTTGAAAAAGTATTGATTTACTATAACTAATAATATGTTAATTGGCCGTTGTTTCTTAAAGAAATACTTCTAACTTTTAGATAAAAGAAGACCTGAAAGATATGGAACCCGTCCAAGCATACCAGAAGCGATCAGAAATACGAAAGCATTGGGACAAAGGAAATTGCACATCTCCAAGTGCCTTTCCTGATCCGATTCCAACCCTTTCTCCATTGTTTACATTTTCTAAAGACTTATTTGGTTGAAGATATTTAAAAAGATTTTAAACCTATATTTACCACAAGAAAGAAAATAAATGGACGTAATTACAAATTCTGATATAAATTGCGATGTTTAACATAATATTTTTATTTGCATATAAATTAAAGTATTTCCATCATTTCATTCTCTTAAGGCTCGATTAGTATTATAAAACAATTCTAAAACTACTCAACAACAACAGCATACGGTTTAACTTCGAAAATGGTCATTACTCATTACGACCTTCACTTCTTACATCGCAGATTCCATTCCATAAATCCATCAAATAAAAAAGGATTTACTGCCTCATACACTTTGAAAGCTAAGATAATAACGTTTTATGTATGGACCATTTATGATATAAAAGTACAAAAAACGACTTCAACTCTTCAAATAAGTAAGGCAATTGCAGTAGCAATGTCGGCGTATTTAAGCAAATGTATAACAGAGCAATTTCAATATTATCACCATTGATTTAACATTTAAATATTGTAAGAACAAGATTCAATCCACAAACTTAAAAAGTGCAACACATCGTAATGTAATATATATAACAGCTCTAAATATTGCTAGCTATAACAAAGGTCAACGAAATTTTTAAACGAAAAGTGTTATTATTAAAGGATCAGAATCAGACTATTAAAAACACTCAACGTGGGCAGATGCAATTATGCAATTATCAATGGCTTTTAAAGGAGAATAAAATATTACATCTGTAAATTAGATAAAGTTTTTAAAGTAAGCACAGGTAGGGGAGATAAATTTATGAGATATAATGATTAAGGTATGGTGGTGGTATGAGATGAGTACAACTTATTAGAGACATGGTAAAACAATTAGGATTTTGGCTGAGGAATAAATAAATAATATGTAAAATCAGGTAGACATCAAAAGTTGAATAAAACTTAACTAGCTTATCGTGATTAGAATGTAATGCATTAGCAGGGCTTTAGAAATAGTTATCTCTTTAAAACAATACAAGTCACATCATATAATGGAACGCTATAATAGAGAATTTTCGTTCTAGTTGCCTCTTTTGGTTAAAAGCAAGTCACGGAGTGTACGAAAGAATTACTTCACCTAATCTTAATTTAATCTTTTTACAGTTTAAGCATTTCAACAAGAAAGTCCATGGCTCCTCCGTTTATCTTTTATACAAGTAATTTTTTGCTTCCAAAACTGGCTGACCGCACTTCCCATGGTGTTTTTTCGTAACCTGTAGAAATTCATAAATAAAAAAATTATATATCAATTGCACTCTGCATCTTACACAATTAATGCACCAAGAAAGAAAACTTGGCTAAGGATAGGTGCCACATGTCTAACAAAGAAATGATTGATGAGACCAAGATAGGATATAGGAAGCAATTACACTACCAAAGCAATTCGTATAATGTCAAGAGCCATTTACTCGCTCCAGAGGTCAGCAAAGTTCACAGCTACTGATTTAATACAAAGATATAAATTGCTGATTGGTATGATATTTCTTTTTAAAAAATGAAAAATGATTTGGAAGAAGGTTTCCAAAAGAAAAAAAGCAATTTAGCCATAGTTGAGCTGTACGTGAGATTTAAAAATTCAGGTAAGAGAGAATGTGGGTTGTGGGTTAATATGAAGGTAACGAAGCCAAGCGAAATCTCATGTTCATTATTATTTAAGTAAAATTATATACACATGAAAGGTTCAACTATTCTTGAGAGAAAGAATAAGATAGTGAGATAATTATCATCTCTTAAATTGAATTAAGTTAGCGGTAGTTGATAGTTGGCAGTTGGTAATGACTTTGACACTAACGTAAGTTGTCTAGCACGTCAGAAGTGATATCACACCCATTAAGAAGAGAATGAGAGCAGCAAAATGGCAAGTGAAATAAAAGAATTCTTCGTAGGAAGGAGATAATTATACGTTATTATCATTGTTTTTCATTTATTTTCTCTCTTACCAAAGCTCTTGACCGACAGTTTTCCATCTCGAGGAAGCAGCTATTCGAGTAAGTCTTATTGTCTGTCCCACAGACTGGGTCATACTCATGGGGACACATTTTTGAGCAACCTCGGAATTGGAACGCTGCTAAACATCTTTTCAACGGCACTACGTACATATGCTTCCTGAAAAATTAGAACTTTTCATTAATTAAAGGAATACTCATTAAACTAAGGTTCTGTACTAACTTCCTCTCTGGAAGGCGGAAATGCAGAATGCAACTACGTTTCCTTTATCAGATTATACAAAATACTGTCTGTAACTCTGAAACTGTGTAGATTAGATTCGTTATCAATTTTTCACTAAATTCACAATGAATGACACGTCATCGCCTAAAACTCTTCATAATTTTATATGGCTAGCGTGCATGGAAAGGACACAATTACTGAGCTACTCAACTCAACAAGCTTTAATTATCAGAAGCTTTTAATACAAGAACTACTCTCATCATCCCTTTTGCTTTTTTGCCTTTCTGCATTCATTAACCTAGATTCCTAAGGATTTTACACATTGGATACAATCAGCAACTGATCTTGCACTGCCTAAGTGAGTTGAAAAGCAAGATTATCTTTATCTGATTTTAAGAATCGTCTTCCATACCATGGTTTTTGGTTGCATTACTATAATGAGGTAGGTATGGGCTATTATTTTGAATCGATTTGAGAGTGAGAGCAATTTCACCTGCTATTTCCCGTTAAAACTAGCTCTTGATTAAATTAAATATCACCTTGATGAATTATCATAATTAAAGTTAGTTTCTTAAGTGAAATCAACTTTTAAAAAAACTCCGAATTTTTAACAAATTTTGACCCACTTGCAAATGAATTAATATGCATTTTAAAATTTATTTTATCTTACCCGCAGTTCAAAGACTTAAGTTCACATTCCTAAAAATAAAGATATAATTCATCATTATTAAACATACAATTAAGCATAAAATCAAGCTACACCCATAAGTATGAGCCAATTGTATATGATAAATATTAATCAGCATTCAAACTCTAGGTCTAGACTGTCTCAAGTCTCAGGTAATAAAAAGATTTACTAAGAATTGAGACAATAATTATTTCTGAAACATTTTCATTCCCCAACGGGATTCAAGTGTTTTTTAATAACATTTTAAAAATCATATCTCATCAATTATATAGCTTACATTTCGATAAAATTTGTTGTCTGACCCACAAACGAACTCACGGCGGCTCTCGCAAGCAGCATTACAAAATTTAGTTGTTTGGCATCTCTCCAGTGGGACCGCAACTACTCGTTGGCCACATGTATCTCGTTTCAACTCGCATTCGCTCCTTATCGATTACAAAGATTTAAAAGAATACTTTTAATTTATTACTAAGCTTCGGCTCAATCAGGTTAAATTCAGGACTGGTTCATAAAAATCCCTATAAATGTCACTAATCGACCTATTCATCAAACTTAACGGCTTGATTGTTATTGATTCTTTTGTTCCCTTTTTAACACCTTTAGTCATAAAGCTCGTCATTATAAGACGTTCAATGAATGGTATAACAACTCTTAAATCAAATCAAACATGTGAATACTTGCTCTAGATCTAGATGTTCTTGATTAGAAATATTTTAAAACTGCTTCTGTATCCAAATGACATTTTTCTTACCTGTACACATTTCCATCAGATCCACAGACAGGGACGTCACTATCAACGTCATCGGGGCAACCATTCTTTAAATTTCCACATTTTTCCACTTCAGTCAAATTCGTGCAAGCACCCCAGTGAGCCATTTGAATTCCTTTTCTGAAATAAAAAATCAGTTCAATTTTAGTTTTAATAAAGTCATCAACCTACGTGTAAAGCAATAATAATAAAAACAATATTCATCTTCCCTAATTCATAATGAACAACACTTTGCTCTATAGATTAAAGTACAAAGGGGTATACACCTCATTATCTTAGCTCTCTCACGAATTTGAATTTATGTTTATGCATTTTCCATATAAGTTGTTAGAAACCCGATGGAACCATTTTTGTTTTAAAAAGTTTAATTTCATTATCAGCATGAGCTGTGAATTAAGCCTAAGTCATAAACAAAGTTTGAAGTACATATTAAGATAATGGAATTAGATATCGTAATGGGCCATTTGATGTGTTGAGTAAAAACTTAAAATTCATGAACAAGATCCGGTCTGACTAAAGAAGATAAAAACTTGGCTTAAAGTGCACTAGTCACACAATAGCTTTTACAAAGCTCATAAATAATAGAGAGTAATGACTTCATATTAAAACTCTTCAGGTAAGTTTATCAAGGTAAACAAGACAATTTTTGTAATAAAAAGCTAAAATTTTCTAAGCTTATTTTTATATTTTAATTGCACTCATAGATATGTAAAGGTAATGAAAAATTGTACCTGCACGTGGCCATCTGAAGCGTACAAAAGCTGTTGTAAGTTTTACCATCCGTTCCACAAATCGGGTCATAATTTGTTCCGCATTTGATGATTTTACACCTTTCATCCTTTGCAACACATTTGTCAAATGAAACTTCTTCAACACGGTACTTCTGGGGTCTGGGCAATCACATAAGATATTATTGTTTATTACGCCAGGTTTTGCTATTTGTGGCAACAACTTCTCTTGAGAATTATATGCATAAGGTATTTTTATAGCTTAATTTAGCTAGAGACAAAAGCCACAACAAACAGCTATTTAAATGGAATTGAGAATGTTAACGTATGAAAAACTGTGTAGCATGTAGAGAAAATTGTTTATGTTCCGTATAAAATTTGTAAGTGGATTTAAATGTGTTAACGTACCCACAGTTGATCAATTTTAAGTCACATTCATTGTCATAAATATTTCCATCGGATCCACAGACTGGTTTGGAAGGTTCGTTTTCACAAGTTGCTTGCTTGGGACAGCCATTTTCAGCTCGTCTGTCTCGAACGCAGAATGACATGGGAACCTCGAACACGTGCTTGCTAAAAATTATATGTCAATAATTATGATTGTTCAACTGAAACTAAATTTAAACAAATGAATCATTTTTAAACCATAAGCGTGCAGTTGAAAATTTGAGATTGTAACTAATTTAGAACGTTCTAAATCAAATGTGGTTAATGATAATTGCTAAATTATAAACGGTTCTTAATTTAAACTATTTTTCAGTCATGCCACGCGTCTTAAATTCATTTAAAGTTTGTTTGTTAAGCTGTAGATACATTTATGTTACATTTTGAAAAAGATTGTATCAGATTAAAATCATTAAATGCCGTTTTACTAAACTTTTCTATTTACGTTTCATTTTGGAGTGGATTAAATGATTCGATGCGTAGCAAAATGATTGGAACGCAAAAAATAAATAGAAACAAATCAAATAAGAAACAAAAAATAATTTCACGCAAGTGGAACGCTTTAACATTTTAAAGTTACAACTGTATACATAGCGGTATTCCCTTACATATAATACATTACGAATTTACGAGTATTTTCTTCTGTCTTATTCTGAATATTGATAATTCAAACCCGTTGGACAATATTATATATTTAAGTGTTAAAGATAATTAGAGTTTATGGTCAAAAATGTAAATTAATTTTTATGGAAATCTATAAAAATCCATTCTAAACCTAACAATGTTTATTAAAGTTCACATATATTCATTTCATCTTCATCATAAATCAAGTTCAGTAAGGTAAAACCAGAGATATGGTTTACGACACATACGATCGTTAAGTTAGTATTAAGTACCTAGATTTTGCAGTTATCTAAGTTTCATCTGACTGAAAATACGTCATTAAATGCTTTTACAGTCTTCGTAAAGTACAATTGACAATGTTAAATAACAAATGCATTAAAAATGACCTGCAAACTGCACTTAACACATGCATGTCTTTTCTTGCCGTTTAATACGATTTTTGATAAATGATGATGACGTTATAAATCATAGTTATTTCTAACAAATTTAGGTAGCAAAATATAACTTCAAGTGCCAAGCTGACCATTATAAATTATTATTTAGTAAGGAAGCTTAGATAAATGATAAGCCGTTTATAGTTTAAAATAAAACTCACCCACAGTTCTTCATCTTAAGTGCACACCCATTATGATATAATCTTCCGTCGGATCCACAAGTTGGCTTTGAGATACGCCAGCACGAGTCACCACAGTGTTTTGTGGTCTGACACCGTTTTAATGATGTACGAACCACCCCTTGGCTGTAAAAAAATATCATTTCCTCAGTCGTTAAACATGCTTTAACAATGTTACCAAAAGTTGAGTTGTGCACAGAAGTAAAATAATACAAATGACATGAAGAGTATTTTTTAAAAGCTTCAACTTATCGTTCTTGGACATACCCACAAGTTTTGAATTTCATTTCGCAAGTAGATTTATACACGTTCCCATCAGAACCGCAAATGGGACCATCCTTAGGAGCATATTTGCATGAGAGGGGACAATTTTCTCGCGTAGCTGTAGAGTTCATGCAAGGTCCACTATGGGCTAGTTTAATTCCTCTCCTGTTACACACATTTCATTCATAATTATGGTAAATGCGACAAAAATTTTAACACTTGTGGAAGTAATGGAAGACATTTTTCTTTTCATGAAGCATCTTACATTAAAATTTTAAAAGTGAATAACAAACGAAAAGAGTAGCATGCATGCAAGCACTTCAAAAAAGACACAAGCTTTACATGCAATGAAAATATTCAATGAATGGAATGACATTGCGTGAAATGAAATAAGAATTTCACCACGATTTAATTTCATCTACAGTTTGTAATTTACTCATCGACATCTTAAACTAGGTCTGTGACTATTTCCTTTGTAAATATGTAATACAACCTGTTTACATTGCATATAAGGTGAAATAAAAGCACACAACATTGTTTTTAATGTCTTCATCTAAATAGACAGACAGAGCCAAGAGTTGTAAAAGTAATTTAGCGTGGCACTTCTAACTTTTCGTATTTTTTAATCCTCTTCATGACAATTTTAATCACCTTTTATACACGAAAAGTATTAAATCTCCAGTTTACTTAAGATTAATGCAATATGTATGTCGCTTATTATAATATCATTTGATCTTAAAAAGCTGTTCATATGACTGTGGTCTACTGTCTACGTCTACCTCTACATCATGTATCAATCAAGAATTTTCTTATCAGACTTGTAATATTTTGATACATGAGATAAATTCAAAGTTGTTGAAAGAAGATCCATATTGATCTCTTGTAAATTGGAGATAAAAAAGCAGTAAATTTTTCTAACAAGGAATGATTAAGTACACAAACCATCAAATTGTCCTAAACAAGTACCTCAGTGTGGTTCGGCTAGTTTGTCACTCACACAGGCTATATAATACTTAAATTTCTTATCGTGCTTTTGATACAATAAATTTGTACGCTAGATTATTATCTTAAAAGTATATTTCTACGACTCAGCAAGCTAGATTAACAGATTAGAAAAATTATATAGGAATTAAAGCGTAATACTTTTAAGAAATATAAATGAAACAAAACGTAAAAAACTGAACGAAAAAATTTGTTATCTTTTTATGATTAAAGTTGTCTAAAACGTTTGGAAATTTTTTGACATACTGAAAGTTCTTTTATAAACATGAATTTTAATGTTGACAAGGAAGGTAAATAAAAATAAAGTTTATATTACGAACTGGAAAAGACTTACATGCAATTCTCCACTTGAAGAGTACATTTATTCAAATAAGTTCGTCCATCAGATGCACAAACGGGATCGTACTCACTGTTGCATTTACTATCACATCGTGAACCACTTGTTCTGGTACAGAGATCCAAGCTTACAGAGCTTACACCTGGGGAAAAACAAACAATAATT
>JAQFYJ010000734.1:0-11637 GCA_034694685.1 Isotoma anglicana | reverse complement strand
GAGTATAAAGCTGAGATAGTTTTTTTACTAGCTCGTGGTGTGTGGGGTAGTAAAAAAATTACAATAAGGCAAGGTAGTAGTATGACTCGTTTAGTAGTGATCGAGTAGTTTTGTTTTGTTGTGTCCCACGAAGCTAAAGCTAACGTGCTGAAGCCGAAGCCGGGTAGTAAAATAGCATGGATGGATGCATGCGAATGAGTAAAAAATATACCGGGTCAGATAAGAGAGAGTAAGTTTGATATTATTTTTTATTGTGAAAATTGGATTTTCGTTGATTGTAGTGGAAGTTGTAAGTGAATGAGAGAGAGAGGAGCGCATTGATTGGGCGCAGGTGGGCTCTACAGACGGACTGGTGAATACCCAGTATATTTTTTAATACTTGGTAAAAGAAAGAGTTAAACTATCGAGGGGTTTTGCCTTGCCTGCCTCCCATGGCACGCTCCTCTGCAGTCATTTCCGGTGACAGGAATTTTAGTCGGGCAGTTTTCGGAGAGGCGAGCCTCCGAACACATCTCCACTTTTGACTTTGTCTCCCGGTACACAACAATCCCCAAAATCATACACCGAACACCTTGTACAATGTGTGAGACTGAAGTGAAAGCCTCAAAAACTTAATTGCATGCAATTTACTTGCCAATTAGACTTTTCACTTCGACCTTTACAAGCTCATTAAGGCTCTTATGTAATTTTATAAAATCATACATTATTATTATACACGAGTATATAGTCTTTATACCCGGTTGAATGAAGCAAGAGGAATTAGTTCATCGGCGTTTGAGAAAAAAATGCATTTTGCTTCAACTTGTGGGAAAGTGAGAATGGTGGTGGGTGATGCAAGAACACATTTCTTACTCTCATCTATCTTCAGATCAAATTCAAATAATAAGATTACATCCAGTAACAAATCAGTAGTCAATATGAAACTTGTTAGTGAGACTACTTTGTCTATGTGTCTCATTGAGGATTTTAATTGACCGAGAGTGTGCAACTATTTCATGAGAAAAGTATTCAAATTCCACATGTATTAACAAGAGATGATGATGGATTATCCTAGTGTCAAGTGTCCATCTAATAATAATAAGAACTGTAGAATTGGTAGTGATGAATGTAATAGCTTTGTTACTCCTATTGGAATTAATGCTACAAGTGACAGTTGTTTGCATGTCATCAAAGAAAAAGTGCTCCTGGCTGCTGGGGGATAACATGAGGGTGATCATTATTTTGCATTCAAACACATTATTAACAAGTGTTGATTACATTGTGGAAGGAGAAAAGTAACTTTTAACGTCCTCCTTGTGTAACTTAAGAAGACTCAACTCATCTCTATACATTACGCTATAATAGGTAATTATAATTGTTTAAGGGGAATTCAAGTGGGGTCAAATGAGACGGGATGAGCAAGTGGGGATCTTCTCAACTTAATCTTCTCATATCATTCAAGATGATGGAATAGCTGCCTTGATTTTTTATTTACATCATTATAATTCATGATCGTAGTACCCCATAGGGTCATTTAGTAAAATAATAATATCATCATTAATAAGACACAGATTATATCATGAGATTGATATTCTCATCTGAAGATGTATCATCATTATGTCATACCAGTACTACTACTGCACCACTATTATTCACTACATATTATCCCTCTAGATCATTTTATTATTCTATGATATCATTATAATATTATAGTACCTTAATTATAATTATTAATGTATTATTGCATACATACAGATCTAACGACTAGTAGTAACTAATTTGTGGTGGTGGGAGTAAAAGTAGTCTTTGAAGAAGTGGACTACCACTGCTATAGTTCTCTTCTTGTAGCATTATTTCTTTGACTAAAGTTAAGTAAATTGGAGTGATTCGATCGGACTGACCCAGTTCAGTAGTGGCTAGTAAGCTACACAGTGACTTGACTGAGCACTAGTAAAGTAGAAGCAGTTTAGAGAAAACTAAAAGTAAAGTAAGAAAAGTAATGCAAGTCGGTGGTGCTGGTTTTTTACATTATATATTATTATATCGTATTATATGAGAGACTAGGAACTCGAAAAAGTCAACTCTCTGTAAAAGTATTACGTCTTATAGGAGCAGCAGTAGAGAGTAAAGTTAAGCAAAGTATCGCGTTATGTTCTTAACGTTGGCATCTACGATTTTTGTGACGGTCGAAGAATCAAGAACTGGTAAGGAAGCAGACTGCTGCCATTACTAGTAATATGTACTACTGACTTGGTAAAAACTACTGAATAGTTTTCCACTAGTTTACTCAACTAGTCCAATACGAGAATAAGAGACTGTTACAATTCCTATATAGAAGTACTGTACTACCTTCGTCTAGTAAATGCTCAGTTTTCGCTATCATCACTAGTTGTGAAGAAATGATATTGAAAGTGACACTGGGAAGTCAGTGGGACAAGGAAAGTCAGTCACAACACTAGAGACGGGTACTAGGACAGGATTAAACTAAAAAGTCAAGAGGGAAGAAGGGACACATAATATTTTGACTGGAGTAACAGAAAAGAGAAGAAGAAGAAGAAAAGAAAGTCGAAAGTGAGTGAAGCGGAATTTAGTAAAAAGTAAGAACAAAAAAAAAACTAAAAAAAAGAAAGGACCAAGAAGAAACAGACTAGTTTTTGAGTCTTGTAGATTTGTAGATACGGGAAATCTCTTGTATAAAAGAGTGAAGGAAGCACTTTCACTTAGTTTCGTATTCGGAGTGGACTTACTATCATCTTTGCTGTCCTGGTTGTGTGTGGCACACTCTGTACTACATAACGAACTACTTAAACTGGTAGTGGTCTGGTTAGTGGTAGTAGTGGTGGTAGTAGAAGAGCGACTTTTCTCATTCTTTTCCTATTGCTTCCTTCCTATTATTTTCTATGTATGGACTATGCGGCTGTGCTGCTGTTGGAGAAAGTCAGCTCACGTACAGGCCAATCCTACTGGGAAGTTAGTGGACAATTGGAGCAAGTCGTGCGGGAACTGACTGTCGGCTCGGGTCGACGTTTCCATGTATCCAGCACTTTTACTTGTAATACCAAAACCAATAATACCACCAGCAAAAGCTTCGAGACACAAGACCGTTACCAGTGTTACTTTTCCTAATTATTATAGCCACACGAGAGAGAAGAGAAAGTCTCTTTTCCCTAACAGATCATTCATTATAAAACTGATCATCAGTCTCATTAGGCGGAGGAGTGTTGAAATCACCAGAGACTGTACCACCACAGACAGGGGTAGTAGTAGACCCACTCATCTTTCTTCTATCAGAAGGGACCAAACAGACCACAAAGACAGTGCGAGCACAAGAGAAAGCAGGAGAAAGAAGAAAAGTTCTCCACAGGAAATCACAACAAGCTCAAGAAGTGTGCTCTCTTCTTCACATCATCAGATTCTCACTACCTGAAGTTCAGAGTGAGTCTGGTCACCACCACCTGCTATTATAATACGCTTCTTACACTTGCTCACTAATCATCATAGTAGTAGTAACATTAGTAGTAGTTTGTAGTAGTGGTAGTGGTAGTAGTACACTTTGTAAATCTACTACTTTTAAGTCAAATAATAATATTATTACGAGTAAACTACTACATAATTAATAATAATAAAAATAATAACTCTTCTAGTATTAGAGGAGAAAGTCTCAGGAGGAGGGAGAAGGAATCAATCAGCGAATAATTGTGACAAGAGTAATTAAGTGGGTGAAGAAAAAAAATGAATCATAATAATCTTAAGAGTGAGGATAATTCTGAAGAGTGGAAAGTCATATAGAAATATAATGCTGTATGCGGTGGTGCGGTGAAATCCTCAGTACCGCATCTTCCCGGACTCACCTCTCTGCAACATGTTCTGCATCGCTCTAGTCCTCCTCCTACAGTGTCTCTTCGGCTCCTGCGGATATACATTCAAAGGTAATCTAACACTCAATATTTAATATTATTAATTGTGCTCTAAAATGTTTTTAGAGAGCATTTTTTCCTATTCTACTCTAATCATTATTGTAATATTATCACAATGGTGTAATAACATTAAATAATCTCTTCTTGGAATTGGTTTGTATGAATGACTCATCCTCCTGGGAGCATCTAGTAAATGGATGAAATAATAACAATAATAATATTATTGTGCAAACAAACAGGCACAGACACAGAGACTCTCATTCATTCATTGTGCATTTTACTTATTATCATTAAATCCTTCCTGAACACTTTCATCTCCATTCATCCTCATAAAATATTTATTCAAACAGGTGAATGTCACATAAAGTCTTCCCATTGTCCCCTACCTGTCTCGCACTCTCTACCTGGTCTGGTACTTTCATCAACTCATTCATACTTTCAGCTACTTACCTATTTATTTACCTTGGTGGGAAAATATCCTATCCCCCCTTTACTCTTTCTTTATCTCACTCTCCGTCTCTTTGTATTAACTTTGCATACTATGAATTTCTAACCCGACTACTTTTTCCCTGATAGAACTTTAAAACTACAAATCCTTTCCCATGTAATCAGTCTAAAATCGTTTCTTTGACCTTTTTACATTCACAATTTAAGGATTAATTTTACCATCTCCTTTATTTTCCCTTTGAACATTTTAAATTATGTTTTGGAAATTGCACGGCGCATTTATTTATTGATTTAGGTAATTGCCATGATATAAATTAAAATTTACTACTTAAAAACGATGCAACATTTTCATTCATTTAGTTTTACTATTATTGATTTTGTAGTTTAGAATGAATCTCAAGAAGTAAGAACAACTTTGGGGGAAAAATCCACAAAATATTTTACAAGGTATTTTGGTAAAAGAGCACACACCATGTTATTGAATTGGTCCTTGGTGGGTATTAATATTCCTGAAATCAAAAAGGTAGAATTTTCAATGGGGGAGAAATGACTAACCCAAGAGAATAATCAGTTTAACCACAAGTTAACAAAAGGCATTATTAACCTCTAAATGTTAGATGATTGAATAAAAATGTGCTTTAGCTTTAGGGTACTTTCTCCTCTACAAAATTCTTGTTTCTCTTCTCCCCAGTCACTCGTGTAATCTCTCAAGGAATGCCCATGGATCACAATCTCATTTTTATCTCAGACAGGAACTGAAGAGTAAAATTATGATGAGGTGGAATAAAATCGTGGTTTTAAGTGGATTTATCCTCTTTACCGACATAACTATCTATTTCATTTTTGGGGGAGTTGGCTGGTTGTCTAATTCTAATTGGAATTGAATGTATCCGGTTTAAAATCTAATTGCTCTCATGATGTATCCTATAAATCATTTTACCACAGCAGTTTTTGTAAAGCTAAGGGGAAATATACTGATTTTCCTATTACATTATGAATGCACAAATTGTTTTTCCCGAATCCATTTAAATGGATGTAATTATAAAATATCACAATTTATTCCTCAGTAGTGAAATAATCCTGGAAGAAAGTTGATGGACGTTTGGCCAGTCCTCTTTCTTGGTCATTGGTATTGATTTTCCATGCAACAGTACAATCCCCTCTTGTTCAATTCTAAAGAAAAGGCATGCAAGTTGTAAGAGGCTTTTAAAAGAAAAGAAAGACTTTTATGATGGAGATGAGCCTGTTTCTCTGATCGTTGGAAAATAAATAGAAAATTTTTCCAAGTAAACCGTGTCTCTTGAATTGCATTCAAGATATTATTACTTACTATTTGTCCACTTTTCTGTGTACAGTTGGACAATATGGCATTTACAAGTTGTGTTGGTCATTTGTGTCGGTGCGGTGACCGGTACTTATGGAAATAGAACGTAAGCACGAGCAGGTAGTTTCCTTTTTCCTTTGAGCCTACTTGGTGGATAAAAGCTCTTCGAGAACTTTTCACCATTATAGAAAATTGTAACTCATAGTAGTGGCAAATAGTGAAGAATTGGTTGGTACCGTTTGACGTACAACTGAGGTATATTTCCTATCAGGTTATGAGAGTTATCTTCTTTACAATAATCTTACAATTTTCCGATATACTATGTATACGTTAACTCTCGTAGTTTGTCTCCCATTCACTATTATTCCAGTTTCCATTTTTCCAAACAAGCTCAATAAAATATGCATTGGACTGGGCTGGTAAATCGATCAACATTTCTCGTTTAGAACGCTCCATTTTACATTTTTTATCTAAGGTAAATTCATGTTAGACATAATTATACATAACTTTTTCCAGCTATCTTGTATGTAATATTGTTCAGTTTAAAATGACAAATTATCTTGTCTAATTCCAATTAAAAATTCTTTTATTTTTGCTTATTGATCGAGATTTTTGATAGAAATGTTTCTGAGAATATTTTGTTCGGTTTATTGTGTGGTTGCATGGAACTGAGGGTTATTATACGTGCTAATACACGTACGGGTATTAACAGATGACCATGTAATAAGCAGCTTTCAAGGGTATACTGGAATATAATTTGCATTTATGGCTGTCAAAAGGCAAAAATAGACAAGTTTCGGACAGGTTCAATCGATCCATTAATTTTAATGTGGAGAAATCAAGGCAGGATGAAATGTAGATAATACAAACGATTGCTAATGACATAATTAACTGTGATTGACGTCTTCTTATAAATCAATAGGTTTGAAATGTCACAAGAAATGCCTCTACAAATGTGTTCAATATGAAAAGGAGATAATTAAGTAATGGAGGGATGCATAATTATCAAAGCTTTTCAAAATTAATAAAGGGTCTAAACTCAAATTCGTAAACATGGAAGGTTTTATGTATTTTGTGGAATAGTGATGGTCAACTGCAATTTTAGTTGAAAATGCCGTATTTGTATTTAACTTAAAATTAAAAATATTAAAATGTTAGGATTTTAAGGCATAAATTATTATTGAATACCGTCAGGGTCTGTTAACATTGGGTAAGAATCAATTTGAAATTAAATTTAAATTTTCCTTGCATAATTATGGTCACTTTTGTTAGTGCTTTTTGTAATTGTATAAAAGTATTCAATTACCTACTTGAAAAAATTAAAATTAAAAGTAAAATCATAATTTGTCACAAAATTACTCAGTTCTGGATTTGGAGTTTTGACAAACACAAAAAATTCACAATGACTACTAAATTTATTAGTTAACCATAGCAAAATAAAAGTGAAGAGTTTCGGTTGTCCATCACTATCCCACAAGTCATTAAAGATATACTTTCCTTGGAATAATTTGACATTGGAGAAAGTTAAAGGATGAACGAAGCTGGAGACAGCTAATATTCTTAAGTAAGTATGCAAGAGAAAGAGATAGTACAATATTAATATATAGTTAAAGGTAACTTGCCTAATAGGCCCAATTCGACCCTCACACACACACACAAAGCTTCTCATGTTATTTGTGATTGGAATACCATCGTAGTCCATTTCCAATAGTTGATAGATTCCCATCAAAGGACAGTTGGGCTAATAACTGTGTATGGCTTCCTTATAACTTCATTTCTTCTCTAGAAGGAACAAACATACATTTCTTACGGAGTTATTATTTGCTATAATTTATATTTTTTTGAACGAATTACGATATAGATCAGAGTGGTTCAGAAACCAAAAGAGTTTACTGAAGCATACTTTCGATTGTTTCATGCCACAAATTAGCCTTTCGTGGTTGTTGTATCCATACGTGTCAATAATGCCTGATGGACATGGGCTATGTCCATTCAGACTTTCAGACCAGGGAGTCTCGAGTCAACTTAATGAGAAAGAAAAATGCCAGGGTGGAAATGAACATATGTACCTACTAATTTCACTTGTTCTATTCAACTCCTACTTATCAGCATATCCAATGACGGAGAACAATTTTGAAGGTTTTCTCAAGATTGTGATGTGATGACATTTGAAGAACGAAAAAAATAATATATGTTTATAGAGAAGAAACTCTTCTTCTTCCATTAGACTAATTTCCTGAAATTTGATTACACCAACCAACCAACACTGACTGAGCGAGTGGCATTATCATCATCATCGTAAAATAATAATAATAAAAAAAGATACTGTCTGTCTGTGTTTGCACACACAAACACTAAACACACACATGAGAAGCCTATAAACTATTTCGGAGTGAGTATCTATCATCTTTTTTGACTGTCTTGTCTCTCTCCCTTCACCCTTCGTTTGGTCGATAATTAATTTTTTCTTTAGAATTCACAAGAGATATTCATTTCATTTCTTGGTCAGACTTCTTTTACTTTTCTATGGAAAGAAAGTCGATATAGATGTCAAGGTTATATCTGTTTATTACATGTATAAGTCTGGTCTGCTGTGTATGGTAATGATATACCTTAAGATTAAATGGCATTTAGTGTAGGGAGTGCAACTTTCTTTTCTCAATTTCATCATGAACTATTATATAGAGGATGACTATCCACTCTTCCGTAGATAATGTAATTAAGGATGTGTAGGATAAGGATAACCCAAGTAGAAGAGTAATAGGAAGGCAACGCAAGGCAGAGTTGCATTTGACTGAGGAAGCATGCCTTAATCAGTAGGATGATGATGATGAGGGTCGGCTGCTGCTACCCGTATCATCATCATCAATTCCAACCAAATACCGACAAGATCAAGCCACGTGCCCTTTGCTCCTTTAGATTCGGATCGTATTGCACACTTCAGTCCTCTGTTTTGTTCTGCCACCCTTGTACTGATTCTCAGTTCATGACATCCTTTTCTATTAGGAAGCTTTGACAATGCTCCTTCTGTCAACATTATGGCATTCTGAATTGAAACTTGCGTTTTTATCAAAGGTACAATATGTTAGGCTTGTGTCATAAATGGATGAACAGGGTTTGACTAAAGATAAGATATATATATTATAATATTAAAGTAAAGGAGAGGAGAGAGTATTGAGATTATGAGGAAATCTTGATGCCCCTACGTAGAGTAGAAGAGCTAACCCCTTTGTTTGTGGTTGTTCATAGACCACCAAGTACTTTGAGAGACAAATTGGATCAGATTATCATGCCAGCCATGTGGGTTATCACTTTCTTTCATTATACAATGCAAGCAATCTCACTCCTTGTCCTCACCCATGGTTTGACAAACCGGGTGGGATTTATGGATAATGCAGATATGAAGATGAACCCGTATAAACTTAAGTAAAAAGCAGACAAAGTGAAAACTACTGAGCTGTTGTGAATTCAAATGGTGAAAGAAAATGTCAATACCATAATGTAAATCAATAACAATTCAACGATATGGTGTGGCAGTGACAGTCAGTGGTGGTTTCGTTTCCTTATGTAGGCACGCTTGTTCTAAAGTAAAACTAGAAAGACGGCATTTAGACAGCTCATGATTATGTTGGCAGCCGGTGGTACTGGAATGCTTTTCCATGCTAGAGAGAGAAAAAAGTTCCTATTTTACAAATACTACGGTTTGTCATCTACATAAACTTATCTTTAGTGATGTGGAAGATAAAGAGTGAGTAAGAAATTTTAAAAGATGTGTACTAAAATAATTTCACCAAAAGTTCCCCCAAGATAAGTAAGATAAAGTGGGAAGGAAAATAAAATAGTATTCTTTAGGAAATTTCCAGGGAAAAGAGGAAGGAAGGAAGAACTCCCAATAGGGATTCCAATGGATGGACAAAGTGTTAAATATGTGGCAAATGACGGGGAAAAATCCAGAGCTGTGTTTTATGACCGTTATTATAAATGATAGACTTAAAGATTGAGACTAAGCAATCTGTAAATTTTTGCAGTCATCGCCTCCTACTATTTATGAGGTCTGAAAAACCAGAAGAAAAAGTCAGCATTGAAGCTAGAGAGTTCTAGATTATTATTATTACTCCTACACACCTATTATGAAGGCTCTATAAAGTAAATATAATATAACACAAGGACCGTACATTAGGCTATTTGCTGTACTAAAGACGGCATATATATTTTTTTCAGTTTCTACGTATTTCTGAAGATCAGTGTGTACTTGCACTTTGACTAGTAGAAAGAAACACCAGAGATCACAAGTAACTAACTAGCTACTTATTTCTGAGTTTAGCTTTTAAAAAAGCTCATGTGCATTTGTGGGGAAATCCTCTGGAGAGATTTGCGACTGCGGTTTATTCTTAGATATTTCCTTCGAAAAAGACAACAATTTTCTCGCCAAATAAATAACATGACTTTCCTCTTTACCTTCCCTCACTGTGATCAGTTAGATATTGGAAATCGTATGTCCTATTTCCATATCCACTCCCTTGACTCTTTTTCCACATCCCAAATCAGATTATAAAGTCAACCCAGGGAATTTTACTTGCATACACACACACTTTCTTCACTTGAGTTAAAAACGTATCCTTTTTCATTCAACCAAAGCAGCAGGAAAGGAATACGGTAATAAGCTGAAAAAATTTTATAAGATAGTTTGAAATGCGAGCATCATCAATAAGAAACATTTGGCCTTAGTACATAATCCTTGGTGAAATCAACTAGAAAAACTTGATTCGCATAATATTACGCTACAACCAAGGGGATCAGTAGTCCACTGGAATAGAACTCGGTCTGATACTAACTTTGAGACTTTATAGAAGCTTAGGATTCGATGGCAGCCACATTTTCGCAAATCACCACGTTTTTTGATCTCTTGAAACCGAAAGGCTTAATATTACCCAATCCAGTGGATAGACAAGCCTCATAAAACTGTGTAGTAGTTTGCCTACCCGTCTCTTATTCGATTACCTGGACACCTGCCAAAAACTTCCAGTCTTTTTCCTCGTCCCTTCTTCTGTCTCATTGCAGGAATTTCTCAGAGCTTTTCTTCAAGGGCCTTCGAAAAATCTACCTACCGAGAAAACTATTATGCAACCTTGCGTCTGTCTTTTTTTTCTTCCAGACGGCAATCTTACAGTATAGGTAAGCAGTCCAGCAGAAGAGTAAAAAGACCGGTAGGAGTATTCTTCCGACATGATAAAGTAAAAGTATGGCCATTCGCACGTGCATATATACGAGAAGTCAATTAGCTTCCAGTAATCCAGCAGGAGTTCAGCTTCCTCAACAATGTCGTGTGTCTTAATATCACGGAAGTCATTTTTTGTCGAGCTTCCTTCTTCTTATTTCATTCTAATATTCTTTCTCAACTGCTTCTTCTCTCCTGATAAATCGATTGTGTTTGATCAATATTTTTCAATGCTCTCATACTCCATACCTGAGTCATCCTCTTATATATTAAATACTATAATATCGTATCATGCATAAGTTGGAACAGAAGTAATAGGAAAAGCAGAGTCGAGTTGAGTAATAGTAAATGCAATTTGATAGTTATATATATTATAAGAATAAGAAATGAAATGACAGCGTCCGATTCGGTTGAATGCAATGAAATATTGGTACAGTATGATGAAATGGATGTGTCCGCCAAGAAATTTTCCGAAGGAATCTGCCAACTGCCACGGAAACCTAGTAAAGAGATTTCTACCGTTGAATGTAGAATACAGCAGTGTGTAAACGTTGCTGCTTTAGCAAGATCCACTATTTAATTCTGCATGGAAGAGATTTTACTATGACAAGTTCATCGTAAGATTAAAGAGCCCTGACTGACAGAAAGGATCATAAGAATGAATTTTTTTGCTAACTCTTGACAGGCACATTTTTTACTCGACTAATAAGTACAATTTGGCTTGTAGCTAAAAGCTATCTTTGAAACTGATG
>JAQFYJ010000733.1:0-11640 GCA_034694685.1 Isotoma anglicana | reverse complement strand
ATATTTTACTCAACAATTATTTTATTCATTGTTGCTGACCTTTGACATTCACTTGTACATTTAATTCGTCAACACAGTGCGCCCAACCACGGTACGAAAAAACAGGAAGTTTTACGTAACACTTAATTTTGTATTTTTGTGATTTGTATTGGATTGGATTTTTGTATTGAGATATTTGTATTTGTATAATTTCAAATTCCACTTTAACCCAGAACAATTTGTGCTTCAAATTGTGATTTGCCATCTTCAATCTTGCTTGCCAAATCGGTATTCTTTGCTTGTTTGCCACCTGTTAATTCATAATTTAGTAGAGCTTAAGACATAAGAGCGTTTCCTCAACTTAAAACTCTTTATCTTTTTAAATTTATTTTATTTGACATTATTGATTATTTTATTAACTATCAATTATTACATATTCAACACATATCACATATAAAACGCAGTGGAAAGCAAAACATGAAAATATGCTCATTTCAATAATAGTGCATAAAAATATATTTTATATTAAATGTTTATTCAATTGCATTTACAGGTTTCCTTATTCCTGTAAATTGGTAGTTTAATAGTTTTCTTCAACTAATTCACGATGGCTGACTATTGGAAGAGTATGGAAAAAAAGTTCTGCGATGTTTGTAAGTGCTGGATTACAGACAACAAAGTGGTAAGTCATAGTTACATCTTAAGTCAATTCAAATCATCCTGAAATATTAAGCATTACGCCTCAAAGTTAATTGATGAACTCTAATTAAAACTAATATAAATAAGTAAATATTCAGGTAACTAAAAGTCGCATTTTTTATTACAGAGTGTAGCTTTTCATGAAAATGGAAGCAGACATAAGCAAAATATTCAAAAGAGAATTAAGGATATTCAGAAAAAGAACAAGGCGGAAGAAAAATCGGACAAAAAGATGGAATATGACTTACGAAAGATTGAACAGGTAAATATTAACACTTGCGAAAATTTTGATAATACACTTTTTAAACTTATTAATCCATTTCTAAAAACGATAATAACTGCAAACTGCTAACGTATTTTTAATAATAGGCTGCTTTAGCTGCGTCAAAGAAAGACATGGAGGAAAATCCGGATGTTTCTATGAAAATTCAGTCATACTATGAACGCCTAAAGGAAGAATCTGGGGGAGATGTTGAAGCATCGTCCGAAGAAACGAGTGCAAAAAAGTCTCAGCCAACAATTCTTCATCGCAGTGATAAACAAAAGAAAGCAGATGAAACCTATTTAGCCGATTTGTATAAACCTACAAAAGATTATCAAAGATTAAGTGGTTGGGAGTCTATAAAAGAAAGGTTCGTGTACTCGGAACTTTTATTTTTTAATTGCCAAGGTACGTCTACAACTTTTATGTTTCCAAACAAACTCTAATTTATTATTTTGTTACAGAAAAGGAGATAATTTCTTGGAGTTACCATCAGTAAGTTCAAAATCTCCTGGTACTTCCCTTCAATTGGCAGCCAAAGCTGAGGAGGTAGAGCCTATATCTTTTGCTGAAAAAACAGTCAGTTCGTTGGATCCATCAGGTTCATCTAAAAGACTTGGTATTAAATCTGAACAAACAGAAGTCACCTTCAAAAAACGAAAGCTTACTAAAGGAAACATGCGTAGAAGAGAAGAAGACAACGACTGATTATGTTATTAACTGCAAAACTAATTAATTAATACGTTACGTAATACGGACTTTCTGTCGGTGTTTGTCTCTGGGTTTTAAATTGAAAATCTTGTACAAATATTTTTAGATTTTGGTATGCTAATTTAAGCCTTATTAAATTATTAATGTTACAACCCGATATGTTATAAATAAAGCTGTTAGCAAGTTGAACCAGTTTTTATATAGTTTGGTATGTAGTTTATTCGCTAAAAATGTGCTTTACTTTATTAGTTTTTGTTGATTTGTAACCAGTGTTTTCGCTATGCGTAAACCAAATACATGTACGAATACAACTTACTAATTCAATTATTGTGGATTATAGAGTATTTAGTGGTAAAAAAATTAAACAAAACTGCAATAAATTCAAAAATATGTTCACTTAAACTTATTATCTTCCTTTTATGCAAAGTTAGCATTCACACTAAAAATAACTATATTACTGTTGAAACAAATTAGAACCATTTGCCGTCCTTATCATACATCATTTTTCCTTAAATGCTTTTGCCTAAGACTGTTTTACGAATAATTGATGATTGTAAGGGGTATAAATTGCTTCGCTTCTAATATACTTAACATTTATTTAGAAGCAACAATATGACGTATCAATTCTAGTAGATTCCGCAGCAGCAACATGAATGACTACCTACTAGTATGCTAGAGTAGGCAGTAAATGCCGCGATTCGATTCGAGTTTAGTAAAAAATTGACATAACCCAACTCGAATAATTCAGTAAAAACACGCTTTATATCAAGTTACAATGCCGAATATAGAGATTTATTTTCCAAAATATATTCAAATGCGCATTTTAATTTTAAAGAATTGTTTTGATCACGGGTCTGTAAATTTTTAAAAAATTGCATATACACTGACTAATCCAAAATCGTTAGAATAAGTTTTAAAATGATTTTCTGGAAGTATTTTAAAATGAATATTGTTGTTGAAAACTTAATGAGATACTTCTCGAAATCGTTGTACTGCTCTTTTGTTTGCTAATCCCAGCCTTCGAAGTTCGTGTCTTCGAAGTAGTGGGAGTTGGCTTTTATCTTTATTAGCAGTGGATTCCCACATCCCATTCAAAGGTGAGCAGTATTACGTAAGTATTATATGAAAATAGGTAAGAAAAAAATAAGGTTTAAAAAAATTCTATATAAACCACAAGTAGCCTATGCGATTTCTACTTCACTTCACTCTTCATATCCCTGAAACTAAAGCCTATTTGAACATAAGTCATTCCGGATACACAATGTTATCTGCTGCGTAATCAATTCAAAATATGTAAATCGCACGCGGTACAATGAATTTTTACTAAGAGCTCTTGTCTTTTTCTTTCATACTCTCAGCAATAATCTTCGATATTGCTCATTATGTAATCCTTATAAGGGACGAAAGTGCCCATAACTAAAATCAATCTCAGTATCAGTTAGTCTATGGTATCATGTAGATGCTTAAAACTACTTAAGAAATGATGAGTATCACTCACTGACGACTCATCACAAAACGTACCCTCTCACTCATTTTTTAGCCTTGTATTCAGCATACTTTGAGACTGTCGATTAATATGCTTTTCTTTACTGTCTGTATTGTTCATAAAGCACTGCTTTGTTCCAGTAATAAATGACTACTGAACATGAAATCAGTTCATATACGATACCACTGCATTGTTATTATCCTTTGCTTCTCTTGAACTCTCTTCCTGATCAAAAGATAATTCATTACTCCATATTAATTTCATTTTTATATATAAATAATATAAAAAGTCGATATCAACTAAGGAAAAATATTTCATAATGGTATGCCCGTATAAAACCAGGTCATTATTGATGCGACAATGATAATATTATATTGCGCATAAATTGTCTATAACAAAGACACATATTACTCTGTATGTAGCTACCCATATGTATTTTTCACCATTGTTAATTGTGAAGAAAGAAGGGGAGCCATTGCGATTGGGGACTCAGATTCTCATTTGACTTTCTAACTGGCTTTCAGTCTTCTGCAGATGAGAACTTTCTATTCGACTTCAATTAGACTTATGTAAAATGATAAAAGCAAAATCATGAGGTTCGAAGCAATAACTAGAGGATGAGTTTGATAATAATAATGTAAACCAAAGGAACCGTGACTGTGACATTGCTTCATTGAATGGGTCGTGGTGTGTGAGTGATAGTGATGATAGTGATAGTATGCAAGGATTTTCACTTTGACGCTTTCCCTCAACAGAACATCAAGAGAAAGCGTACAAGCTTTCACCCTAGATTGCTGTGAACTAATGCGCCTGGTAGTTGAATTTATTTCCCAGTGCTATTCCGACCATGGGACTGACTGCATCGCCCTTACATTCTTTCAATTAAATTGAGTGTCTCACATACAACAATACCTTCAACTCTTCACGTCATTCGTCTCAAGACCAACTAACTTCCTTTTCCTTCTTCCTGCACTTTCTTAAAAAATAAAGAAATATTTATGCTATTATTATTATTTCTTACTTTCATCAAATATTACTCATTTGTTGCTTCCACATTGTTGCAGCAGAGCTTAAAGATAAGGTATTCAGGACAGTAGAGCTTGTGATAGGAAAAAAATTCTTGCTTAAACATAGAGATTCATATTATTTCCGATTTGGAATTTGCTTCAACAATATTTATTTGCTTTATATATATTTTTCCAAATTCCAATTTATTTTATGGCATTTGAGGAGTAAACAGTTACATAAATTGTTACATTATTAATTTTAAAATTTTGGTGGTTAGCTAAAGTAGAAGCAGGATGAGAAATTGAATAGGTCTTGATGAAAGCAAAGTAGAAGCAGGATGAGAAATTGAATAGGTCTTGATGAAAGCAAAGTAGAAGCAGCATAAATGAGAAATTTGATAGGACTTGAGTGAGAATAGTAAAGTAGAAGCATTATACAGAGAAATTTATTATAGGTTTATATTCACCTGTTGAAATTTCAGAAGTATGTGATTTTGGATCTGTAGAAGAAATCGTTTGAATATTCATCATTTCAACAGAGTAAAAACAACAAATATCAATTTAAGGTAAGTATTTTCTTTGACATGTGTGAGTTAAGTAGATTTGACAAATTGAGTGTAGCTCTTAGCTGTGTGTGGTGGGGCTGCTTTATTAAATGATCCTTGTTTCTATCTTTTGTCCAAATCATTCATTGTGTATGACTTTCCATTTACGAGTCGAGTTTGAGTGGATGCTTCACGGAGCATTTCATACCGTTTTGTTCTTTGTCTACAAAGGAAATTTTATTTACTCGTAAAAGAAGTGAACTGCTGTTGATTTGGCCGTCAACTGTGATTTCAATAAATCTGATTGAGGACAAAAGGTGTGCTTATTTTTTTCCTTATACTGAAAAAATAAATGAGATTGAAATGTAATATCGTCGTTTTCCAATTCAAATATCTAAATTTTGTTTAACATTTGAATAATTCCAAATAATTTGAAATAGTATCACGATCACGGGAGAATTTTCAGAATTGTCCTTTTTTCTTTGATTATCTTGGTGCAAGTGTTCTCAGGTCAGAACAAGGAAATTCAGTAAATAATTGAAATTTATGCGTCATTGAAATTATATCTGCAAGTCTGATTGTGACAAGAAAATTCATTAATACTCAATTTTCGCTTTTTTAACTTTTGATAATTTTATCAACACGACTCTTTACATTTGCTTTATATTATCGTACTTGATAATTATTCTGTTATTCAAATGCAAATAAAACTGAAAGGATATTTCAAAAAAAAAACTTCGAAAAAAATTTGGTATGTTAAATAAATATTATAATTGAATTTCGTAAGGATCATGTATGCACGGAAATCAAATTCCAGGAACGCATTGATAAAAAAAATCATAAAATATCAATTATGGACACTTTTCAGTGAAACTATTTTTAAAGTAATTTAAAGTAATCAACAAATTTGCAAACCAGACTAACAAGTTAAAAGTTTGCATGTTGTATTCATATTCCATTTTGCAATCATTATTGTTTGATTTTTCGAATAAGATACTTCAGTTTACTATAACAACCAATAGTAACGCATGGATAGTTTTACAATGACATACTTTTTGTTTTATTCATTTAGTGTTTTGTAAAATTTATAGAAACAAAGCACGGACAAAAATGCAAGGTCGTCTTAAAGGAAATTTTTGTTGCATATACTGTATATTTAGTTTACACTGTACTTAAACATACTATAATAGAAAAGTGACCAAATCCAACGTGACAACGTTCTGTGTTCAACGTATTTGCACATTTAGTTGTAAACACTAATTAATGTTGTATGATTGCCTTTTGGGCCTTTTCTAATAAAACTATCGATCAAATTATCCAATAAACAAACATTTTTTGAATCATAGGCAAAATCTAAAACAATGCAAAAACATGCACGAGTGAAAGAAATCAATAATCGAAGATATGCATACAAAGGAAAATACAATATATTGATGGCTTCAAATATACTGTCAAAGTGTCACGTTTTCTGCTTTAATGTTTTTACGATTTGATCTTCTTTTTGAGCTTTGAACTTTGGACCATTAAACGATCTATGATGAAAGGCTTGCGTGCTTTTTGAGACCAAATTAAGCCATTTAGTATATAGGAAAAACATGAAAGCTATAGTATGAGGTGATGAAATTCATTGTCATATAACGTGATTTCCTCATTTAAAAACGAACACTTCTCCGAATATGGTATACACATAAAAGATATCAAACAAAAATCAAACTTTTTTGGGATCTGATAATAGCTGAGAAGAACTGAGGAGGGCAATTTTTAATGAGTTTTTTGTTCCGGAAATGACAGCTTAATCCAAGAGTGAAACTGAATTATAAGCTAGTTTCGCATTCATATCAGCCATCGTACTCAAATCTTCTTGCTTTTACTCAGGAAATTAGTTGTAAATGGTGGTAGATGTAAAATAATGTAAAAAAATCGCTAGCGCCAATAGTGTTTTCTTTAAAAAAAATATACGACTACGAATTAAAAAGTTGGCAGAAAATCCAAGTAAAAGAAGTAAGTTGTATATTAATCACACAAATTCAAATTTTGAATCTGCCTTGCACAAACGAGTACTTAGCATTTAAACGTTACAAACTTGATTTCTTCACAATTTGAATGAAAAGTACCCCTTGGCAATGATGGCATTATAATGTTTGGTATCCGTTACCTATGCCCGATTACGGCAAGGGAAAGTCACTGTCACACTTATTTCAAATTACCTATAGAAGAAGGTTAGGGAAGGTTAAACTTGCGTGACAGTGAAAGATGATCTTTTGTCGCTTTTTCTTTCATTTCCGGCTCAATTTCCTTCGTTTTGGAACCATGGTGAAGTAGATCTCTTGAGCTTTGCATCCACTCATTAGACACTAGACATTTCCATCGCTATGACATGGCCTATTACCTTCGTGAATTTTACCGACTTGACAAAATAGATTTACCTATATATTGAGTTGTCCAAATGAACATCGAATCTGCCAAGTTATACAACAATACATATAATAGAGGGGAAAGTATTTTAATATTTTGGGGCAAAGTGAGATTTGGAATATTCCTCAGCAGCTTACCTGAATCTAAGATCCCAGTTCCAAATCTGCATTTATTACTTTCCTTATAATAAAAGATGAATTCTGGACAATAATATTGCCCTGTCACGGTATAATATTTATGTATTAATTTCATAATATACGGCAAAGATTTAGAGTTATTGTTTTCGGTATTTATTCAACTAAGGTATCATGTTTTATGCTTAACAACGTGATTATATAAATAAATAGGCTATATTTCATCATAACATCATGCAAGCTATAGTTATTCGTTTAGAATCTGCTTTCACCACAAGTTTCAATCTCTTATTTAGGTATATGATAAGTAGAACCTTATTTTCTATCTTCAAATGATTTATAAGTATTAGTTTTAGGGAAAGTCAGCCACAATTTATAATGGTTTTCCAATATTCATATACCTTTTATTTCATATCTCTCCATTTGTGTTCATTCAATCGTAGTTTCTTCTTTTCACAGACTTTATCTCAATTCTTAAATTTTTTCCACCAGTCTCATCATATTCTTTGGTTCCTTTCAATAAAGCGCAACCAAAACTAAGCCCAGATTTCTTTGCTCAATTAACGTTTGAGTATTCTACAGTGCTTGGTGACTTTTACTACGCTTGGTGGTATTCCATGGATCATATTATGAAAGATGAAAGTAAACGAACACTGATAATGAGTTTAATTCTAATCAAACTCACCTTCAATATTCTTCGTCTTATTTACGGTTTATCAGCTTATTGATAGACTCGTGGTAACCATATTGAAGTTGGAAATAATATAATTAAACTGGTTTCAATTTAAACCAGGCTAGTTATACTGAGATCACATCTATAAAAGACTTACCTAATCAAATTTAATGACTATATAAATATCATTTTAAGTGGGTGGCCTACTTTGAAGGACTTACAGACTTTGACAGATAATATTTTTAAAAGAGTGGGTTTACTCTATTGTCAATCTCTATTCTATTTTCTGGAACTTTAAACCACCTTAGCTTAGGTACTTTAGTTTACGTAGATATTATTTTCAGATTTTCATACTCTCTTTTAAGGTCTTAAGTCTCTTTTAAGTGGAGTGAACTGCTATATACCTTAATTATGAATTTCATTTGATTGACTTAATTTTTGAAAAAAAATTGTGTTGGATTTGTGGGTATAGTAGTCATTAATTCAGCACTTTGGTAAAATTACCCAAATATTAGTAATCGTGAAATTTCTAATGGAAAAAGACACACGACTTTTATCTCCTTGAGGATTTTCTTTGTTTGTAGCTTTAAAAATTTTAAATCATTTCTTCTAATGAACTATTTTTTAGTGAGATGATTTTGTTTTCAATATGAGGGCACATGTCTTTATGGGTGGAAAGCATAGTGTAGTTTGTCATGCAGTTGGAACTCGTTTGATTACCACCCGTCTCAAAATAATATCTTACTTTCTTTTCCCCAGGTATTAATTTTAGAATTCATAAGTAGGTCGACTTCCTTAAAGCTCTATAGTTGGATGGTAAATTTCTAAAGGCGTAGATTGTATGAGAAGCCTCTTTTAAGCCTTTTATAATCAGGAAATATAAAGGTTACTTGCTTCTATCAATCCCGCTGATGATAAGATGGTCCTCTTAATAGCTTAATAGTATATAGGTAAAATATACTTTTAATCAGTTTAGGAATCAGAGCCCTGGTAAGCATATTATTTGAACTCTCAATCTGGAAATACTAGCTTTCATGATAAGCTTACATCATCGTTGCAACAAACTTCCCATTTTGTCTCAACATACATAATAATACTGTTTAAGAAACAATTAAGCTTAAGCATCTGTAAAGCGTATTATTTCCTGAAAGTATTAAAAGAGCTGTTGTTGTTTCTATACTCTGCTAAAGCCTTGTCAACTGGTGATTTTGTAAGGTTCTACTCAATCATACTAATAGTCAGTAAAGGAATGCCAGACGATTGTACTGAGGATAGTGATGGTGGTGGTGGACGGCTAAAGGTATTAGAAGCAAAAGCAAAAATCACCGTGCGTGCTATTTCGAGGGGACGGAAGATTGGTGAAAGCAAGGAAGTCGATATTATTATTATAAGGGCATGTATTTGCTCTAACGGAGTCATTAGATCATTGGAAGAAAGCATCAAATGCTAAATATAAACGACAAATAAGACAACATTAACAATAAAAAGTCTAGAGTCTGTAGTTCCCAGTAGACTTATTGCCAGAAGGTGGAATTTATCGACTGGTTTAGTTCCGTTCGTTTTAGTAAATACGGAAAAGGTAGACAATCTTTGGAGTTGCAAAATATAAGCTCTAACCAATTGTCAGGGGCACGATAAATCTTCTGAGAAAGGTAATAGCAGTAGCCTTCCAAACGAATTCAGCTTAGAATCGAAATGCGAAGTTGAAATAGGAAATAATAATATATGAAAAGAAAGAGGATAGCTATGAATGTTGTGATAAAGATGATGGTGAGTGAAATGATGATTTTGATAAAAGAGGCTCAAAAGATGCTCCTCTGAATTCAAAATAAGTTTCCTTCGGTCTTCTTCTCATCACAATTCGCAATACATGGAATCTAATGGTCATAATAATAAAGTAGCTTTGCCTACTTAATAATATGATGATGAAAGAGATTTCTAAAAAGGAATTTCCTTCCTACTCTCATTTGAAACTTCCTATTGGGTTGCTTTCACTCATTTTATGAAGTTCTTCCGTATGTAATGCTTTCACCCATAGTCCATCCATATCCTCAAACTAACAATCTCCAATGTAATTGCTCTAAAATCGGAACTGTGACAGTAAATAATTTTCCTTGTGTACTTTATGCATAGTTTCTAATGATTGTTGATTATTATTTGTTGGAAAATCAAATGGTACGATATGTTAAGGGATTTTATGCGTGGTACGATGATATCTTACATTTTTAGTCCATTCGTTCGGAATTCAGAATTAGGGTTCTGATCTCACTGATTTTGGTAATCATGTCAGTCCGTTCATAATATATGAGATATTTTGCTTTAATTTTGAAATGGAATCTTCAAAAGCACATAAATCTTTAGGTAGAAAAGTAAGGCTACTTCATATAGACTAGCAAAGTTGATTAGAGCATTAGTAGAATCAAAGTTTCTCATAATCAAATTATGGTAGCAATTTATAAGTCCTTTTATAGATTTTTTATGATTGTAATTTGTATAATATTTGGAATAAGTGTTAAACCTAGTGCATCTAATTTGTGTACCTATAGCAATAGGTTAAGTTTTCTTTCTTTTCTTTTTCTCATAGGTTAAGTTTTTGAAAATCTGTATCGTTTTCGTTCGTTTTCATTTTCGCTACGTAGTTTATACAATAAATCATAATAATAATTTAATAATAATTAAAAGGTTGATCCATGGGTTCGGTAATTCGGTTGATAGTTTTTGTATTAATTTTTCTTTCCAGCGTAATTTATTAATTAAATCCTTGAATTAAATTAAATCAAGTTACAAAACGGATGTTTTAAAACTTTTTTATTCTAAACGAAACCTAAAAACTACATGATTCACTATGATTTGGATAAACTATTGAGTAAAAACTGCAAAACAGCGTCGAAAAAAGATTCTTGGGTAAATTTTAAAAAGTATCGGGTATCTTAGGATGTGGTTTATTAGTCTTGCTGCTTATTAGTAGGAGTTGTTGATTATCTTACCTGTCTTAGGAGTATATGGCGTTAGTAATTCGATATTTTTGTTATTGTCTTTCAGTTACCCTCAAGTTTTTTTTGCGTCTCTAAATTTTTTCTTCATATTAAAAGCTTGACCATCAGAGTTTGACTTGTTTTCGTTGGTTTAGTCAACAAGTCTTCAAAAATGTTATTGAAACATCGTAAGATTTTGTTTTTGTGCTGCCATAATAAGGAATATCGCAGTCGACTTAGATTCAATTCATGTGAACGAATAATAATACAATAATTGACAAAAGGAAAAGTATCACATAGTGTTTGGGTATCATATCCAAAGCCTGAACAGGATTATCAGTATATTTTTTTCTTATCTGTATGTTTAAATTATGAAAGTTGTGTATTACTAAAATTTGTCAGATTTTGCGTTTACCCTTCAAATGCCTATTATTTTGTTTTGATATGGAAGTAGGCTTATTTTTTGGTAGCTTTTGTTTTACTTTCACTGGAATTGATTTTATTTTAACCGATTGAAACCCCAAACTCAATTTGCAGTAGTCTCGTGTCCTATCAAATTACCTAAGTACACTAGAAGAAAAGATACTTCACTTTAATTGTAAGGCAGTAAAGTTCAACAGTAATGAGTAGAAAAGTTTATGTTTGAAATAAGAGAAATCTACCTAGAAGTAAAATGTAGAGAATAAGTAATATATAGACTAGAAGAGACAAGCCCCCAGAAAAGTACGATTCTTGTGGTTCCGGGGGACTTTGT
>JAQFYJ010000732.1:0-11643 GCA_034694685.1 Isotoma anglicana | reverse complement strand
CGACCCCATAGAAACCTCTTCCTATTTCTACTGGATTATTTAGGTCCCAAGGAACACTCTCATTAGTTGCATGGTCCTTTTCCATAGTGGCAATTTTGGAAGAGGCACTTTATCAAATATTTAATTTTATTATCCACATGATCACAATCACAAGTAGGTGAGTTAATATCCTATTAGAGCCAATTATTGTAAACAGTAGTGTAAAGAGGATCAGAACAAAACTTAATAATTCAGAATGAATGGAAATGATTCTATCTCGTTTAAACTGATTTGTTGTAGTTTAAAAACGATTTTTTGTATTGCTTTTTTTAGAGATTTCTAGAGAGGACGAATGGACGGACGGACAAACAGACGTTTTGAGAACCATAAAGGAGCTCTAATTCTTTGTAAAATTGCTGAAATCTGTATTGTGTATTGGTCACTCATGTGGCCTTCATTTGGTTTGGCTTCATAAATAATGGTTTTGCATATATACTGTTTCTGCATTTTTTTTTTCAAAATAAAAAGTTCTATCTTTGAAATTTTGAAAACAAAAATTAAAAAAATCGGATAAACTTAAATCGTTCTCAGTACCAAACACTTAATAATAAATCATTTAATAACTGTTTAACACGACACGTAATATCATATGGGTACAGACGTACAGACTTAGAACACATTTTCCTTTTGGCTTATTACGATAGTTTGTTTACGACTCTTACGGTTTTTCTTGAGGTGTTAAGGTTTTTCAAAATATCAGCTAATAAATGTTTTTCCAGTGTCCCGAATTTGTGAATGACCCATAACTAAAAAATTTTTGCCAACTGTTTACATCTATGTTAAAAACTCGTTTAAACTAATTGTAGTGGCGCTCATACTTGTTTCATTCATTAGTTTCTTGGGGCCAAGAGCAAGTGCTTATTATCCATGTAATTTAAAGATATCTGATGCTCATATTCGGAAACTATAAGTGAATTCAATTACATTGAACACTTTAAATTGAAAACGTCTTCCTCTAGGACAAGTTTTAAAGGTAATATATTGCAAATTCTGGGAGCCGGTCTTCTCATGGACAGCCAGAATATGGACAGTCAATATATGGACAAAAAAATATACAAAAAAAATAATATAATAATATATTTGGATTAATTTGACGTCAGTCAAAATATTTGACTGTCCATATTTTGGTTGTCCGTATAATAAATGTGTCCATATATTTACTGTCCATATATTTACTGTTCATATTTTTTTTTGTCCATACATTGACTGTCCATATTCTGGCTGTCCATGAGAAGACCTGGACCCATATTGCGACTGTTAATTTTGGTTTTTTAATCACTTTTAAATTGCATTAAGAATAAAAGATTGTATAAATGAGATGCATCGATAATTTATGATTTGTGACATAATATTCAAAACTGTCCAGTAAACAGTGAAGTTCACTGGTATATTAAAAACAAGTTATTCTTGCTTTTTTTATGAACTTCAATGGTACTTGAATTTGAAAAAAGACGGTCAATTTTATATTTTGTATGGGTATAAATGTGCATAACCAGTTAGTCTTTTGGATCATTTTGAGTTTAAAAGGTTTGTTTCCTAAGTTTGCTGGCATTATTTTAAATTCGGCAATTTTAATGCCTGGGTCATATTCAGGGTACGACAAACCCGGGGTTTTATTCGAAAAAAACCCAATACCCCAGGGTTTTTGAGTTATTTAGGGTTTTTTGGTTATTCAGGGGTATTTTTTGGGTTATTTAGTTTAAGTGGTAAGTTGTAACCTAATTTAAAAGTAGCGAGTTTTAGCCTGACACATTTACTAGAAAAATATTTATTTGTACACATATTTAGCAAAACTTAAACTGTGTCAAGAATCAAAAAGTTTGTGTTTTTTATCTGTGACATGCCAGATCATTTATTTTCTTAAATAAAACAGACATCTATGAAATTAAGGTATGCAATACTTCCTGTCGAAATATCCTTTCCTTTTCAATGTACTGCCATTTGAATTGTTTAGATTGTACACTAAAATTAAGTAATAAATTAATTAAGTGCAATATAAATCCCCTTCCAAGAATAGAAGGAACTACTCAGTAAAGAGTAAAGAGAATATTATAAATTTCTATAAAACTTAACATATTTGCAATTTTAATTGCAATAATTATTTTGGTTTAGTTTTTTACTATGCAATCGTATAGTTTTTACTCGTCGATTTATCTTTATGTAATAAGATGCTTTTTATGAAGTAAGTAAGTAATAATAGGTAATTCTATGGGGTAAGTTCGAATAGCTTATGAAAAGTTCTAATTGAAACATTATAACTAGCTGTATATTTTTCATCATAATAGCTCCACCTGTTGTTCTATTGCATTAATTATTGTAAAAAACCCCAAAACAAAAAAGTACCCCAAAAACCCCAATAAAACCCCTACCCAAAAAACCCGGGGTAGGATACCCTGACCATATTGAATACTGACGAGGCATACATCAATACTGCCTAGGTGCCATAGTGAATTGTCTGGACCTGTTTTAGCATATAGAATAGAGAATAGTAATTAGTCACAATTTGATAATGACGTATTTTTTTAATGATATCTGTATATTTCTTTGACTTTCTGTATATAATAATCTGTTAATGGGATTTGGGTTTAAAATTTGATGAGAAACAATGTAGGCCACATTCCCCTCTCACAAAAAGCACTGTTAAAAACATAATTGTCTGCCAAAGACATGTTTTGTGACACAAATATTTCCACCCTGGAAAACAAATGAAAAACCCGGCTAATATAAATCGAAGCATCCCTTAATAAAAAACCCTTAATTTATTAAAGCACCCGGGAATCCATAAATCGAGAACCCCCGAAGAGTTATTGATTCCCCCGGAAATAAAATAAAGAATAATCTGCCCGTATAAAATTTTGTAAAAACTGTTTGTTCATAAATAGAATATTAACATAACAATGATACATTTACTTTATTATGCACCATTTATTTGTTTTAGTCAACTAGTAGAGCTGGAGTAGCTTTGGCTGGCCTTCCACGTTTTTGTTTTTGACTAATTGGAATGTCTTTAGCTTCAGGTCGAAACAGTCATTCTTTATACCGATTCCCAAAATATGTTTGCATATATATTTCTTTTGAGTACACGTTCCGTCATCCCTTTGATTTCCATTCATGTCGATTTCCCGTATCTTATTTTAAATCTTTTTGTAGGAATCAAAAGTATACCACGAGCAGTTTGTTGATATCTGAAAAAATGTCTCCGTGTCACTTCTATTTTAAGAATCCGAGGTGATTCATATAATTTCTGTTGTTTTCACTTACGGGGCGTTTCTATTTTATGTTTCCGGGTTTTTCATTTGTTTTACGAGGTGCTTAAATGCATCCCATTGTTGTCAAAAACTCTATAAGATTGATTTGTCACCTCGTATTTTGTGTACAAATATTTCCACGTTAACCTTATTTACGTGGCTATATAGTTAGTTTGAAAAAAGTGGGATTTAAAGTGTTTGAAAGTTTTCAAACATAATCAAGTAAAATAGTTTTTATAAACATATCTTTACAGTATGCAAGCTGAATGGCTTGCTTGTGCAAGCATTTTAAATGGATTTGGAATACCAAGTTCCTTTGCATAGTTAATTAAGGACGAGTTATAATTCGATTTTTAATAACTTAAGACAATATTCATAAGTAAAGTTGTATGTTAAAAAAAACTCTCACCGAGAGTGAGAGACAAAACACCGAAGGGAAACTCATTGACTGTCTCAATACTACCCGTTCTACCTATTCTGCATATATTAATACCTGCCCTCCACTTTTTTATTTGAATTCTGGGTTTATTTCCCATTGCATATTGCTACTTTAACAAATTATATTTTAACAATTGTTTTTCTTAAACAGGCATAACATTTTTACAAAAAAAGAATTGTTTGTTTTATAAGTAATGATAATTCATTTTAAAAAATATTGTTATTAGTTTCGAAACTTTGTAACAATGCTAAGTTATTTGAGCAAGTTTGGAATTGAAATATTTAACCGACGACGATGTAGACAAATCAAATAACATTGTTGTTTTGGAGTGGTGTAAAATTACGAGCTGTGAACTGTTGATTTTAGAAGTTAAAGTGATATAGGTAAGTAATATTTTACAAATATTATTTTCAAGGAGTTAAAAATAATTCAACAATTTTTTAAAATTAAGTATTAACCAGATTTCAAGTCATATTTTAAAAAAATACATTTTCCTTTTTTAAGAAGGTATATTTTTAATTTAATTGCTGTGAAATAGTGAAAAATGAAATTTATTTATAACAAATTTAAGTTATTAGAGTTGTTAAATTGTGTTGTTTTTAAAGAAACCTTTTATACTTGCTTCTTAATGTATATTAAGAATTAAAAGTGGGTCTATTGACAGCTTGTGGAGGGGTCTTTCATTCATCATGTGTTTAGATATGAATGAGCGTATAAACACATTAACATTCATGGTTATATTGAAATATATTAAATCGTTAGGACCATCAAATAATGTTATAATGCTACAATCATTGTATTTTGTATTTTAGTTGTTCGATGAATTTTCGAAATGCACAGATAATCTTTAGCGATTCCGTGATGTATATCGAAATACGATTTGTGTTGAATTTGTAATAATATTTCATAATTCGTTGTTGTGGAGCGATGGATTTTCGTTGTATTGTAACATTATGAGAGTCGAAACAGCTACGAATTAAAGTATTGACAGGATAGAGCATGCAATATATTAAAATACACAAAAATTAAACCATGTTTGTTGTATAGATTGATAATAAGTGTAATTGAGAATGGGTTCGTGTGAGTTTCTCCCTTTCCTTTAATCAATACAACAGAAGTAGCCAGACATTTATGTTTTTATTGATTAAAAAAACGTTTAAATTATTCATGTGGTTTTGTAAACCAAACCTGGAAATAAGCACGAACAATAACGGACTATAAAATAAACTTTGCAACTAAAACTATAACAAAGTATCCACAGAAGCTTAAATTTAAAACTTAAAAACTCATTTTAAAGCTTTGAAACTTAATTTGAATTTCTTGACAATTTTGACCTTTTTGACATTTTTTGACCTATCTGACCTTTTCAAACCTTTTTAACCTTTTTGACCTTTTTAACCTTTTTTGACCTTTTTGACATTTTTTGACCTTTTTGACCTTTTGTGACCTTTTGACCTTTTTGACCTATCTGACCTTTTTACCTGACAGACAGACAGACAGACACCACTACCATTCATATAAAGTATCTGACGATACTTAATAACTGTCCACCTGTATATAGCACGTTTGAGCTGTAGCATGAGAGGTTTGGTTATGGATAAGTTTTTACTCCAATTTTTAATTTAGAAGTGTTTATGAAAATATATTTAAAAAAGCTTGAACTTTTGGAGGATTATTTGGTCTACAAGTTGAAACCTGTTGTCCTAAATGTTGAAATTTTGTTGTAATTTCGATGTGAAACTGAATTTTAGTTTTCTTAGAAAAACCGATAGTATTTACATTATAAAATGACAACAAGTTCAATGCTAAATATTTAAGATAAATTGGAGGAAGGTTCACAAACTTTGTTGTGTGCTTTTTGTTTTGTTGAAATAATGACATGCATTTAATATTTCATATTTATCCAAGCAAATTCTCAATAAAATATGTATATTATGTAACGATTCCATTATAAATTCAATAAAATTCATTATACAATAATAAAACGTACGAATAATTTAAAAATTAACCTTCAATTTTATATTTTTTATTTTAGTCAACATTTACAATTTTTTTTGTAAGTGTCAAATTTTCTGTAAGCATAACTTTAAAAGATTTTAATTCATTTCATCAATTAATTAAAAAGTGGACGTGAATCTTTTAAAGTTAAAACTAGGATTTGAAAAATATCATAAGCGACACAATTTTTTTTTAATTCCCGTAAATATGCCGTAATGTCCTTAAATTGGACCTTTCAAGAATTGAATTAATTTTTTCCGACAGAATTGTCACATGAAATTTTTTATAGATAGCTTGTTGGGGTTTTTTTTATATTAGTAGAATTCGTTCGTGTTAGGTTAGGTTAGACTATACCTAAGTATCGCTATTTGTCCTATTTAATGAAAAAAAAAGTTTTTGAATAAATTATTGGATTGGAGCAGTGTGGATTGGATAAATATGGTCGGATGCGTGATTATAACTTGGAGCATAAAGACAGAGAAAGGAAGGCTGATGATAAATAAACCATATCAAGAACGGGTGTAACCAAGTAGCGAAAGCTGCACGTTTCAATTATATTTGATTTTAATGTTTTTGAACAATATAATATTTTGAAACGGTATTTCGAATTTTTGTCACAAATCATTTCGACCTACTCGTCAAAACCTAACCAATTACATAAAAATTGAAATTTGACATTTGACCTCATTTTCTGACGTTAAAGGTCATCTTAGACTAGTGTCCTATCTCATCTTGATCCACTTGTCAAGACCTATCCAAATATATATAAATTGAAATTTGACTTTATTCACCTGTGGCTTCAATTTGTGACCTCCCTGACCTCGTAGGACAAAAACTATTGTTACAGTTGGATTCCTGACGTTTCGTAGATATGAAATCAATATAACATGATTTTTATGTATTATGCGCTTTGAAGCGCTCATGAGCGCGACCAGTGCGCTTTTTTGCAGCGTGCTGATTTGCAATACCAAAGGTCATATTGACCTAACGAGTCTAACGCAAAAAACACCATCTCAAAAGATCAATCCATTCCTGAGATAAATTGGGTGACGGACAGACAGACAGACGGACGGACAGACAGAGCATTCCCATAAAGTAGCTTTCGCTACTTAATAATGAACTTGGTTTGTTTATTATCATAAAAAGAGTGGAGCATGCAATAAGAGTGGAAATGGGGATAAGAGGAAACAGCGGTAGGGGAATCGATATCTAACACAACACACATTGTCTAATATTACAACTAATTGTCTAACAAATCTACCAAGAGAGATAAACTTGGGCGATGAAATGCTAAGCCTGCTAATACTGTGTTCTTTTCTTGTCATTTAGTCAGAAATAGTGTGAATAGCTCCTTGTTACAAATACAATACAAATTCATTTAAATTTATAATTAAGTTTGATTCCGGGTTTAAAAATTTGTTCCAAATTCTAGAGATCAGGTGTTTTGAACAATAGACATTTACAAAAATTAGAGTTTAGTAAGAGATTTTGAATTCATTTTTGATTAACTTCTTATTTGACAAATGAATTAAAAAGTGATCGAAGTTTTCATAACGTGCAGTTTTTTATTTGAAATTGACATAAAATTTAATATTAAGGACTTAATTAGTGTTTAATGTTAACAGGTAAAGGGAATATTTTAAGTAGCTTTTCAGAGAGTATTTGAAAGCTTACTTTATTTAATTATTAAATTTAATACTTTAAATTATTAAGTTTTGAACTTTAAATTTTTCAATTTAAATAATTATTTTTAAGGTAAAAAAATATTTTTTGAAATTTAAATAATTATTTTTAAGGTAAAAAAATATTTTTCGAAATTTAAATAAGTATTTTTTAAGGTAAAGAAATATTTTTCGAAATTTAAATAATAATTTTTTAAGGTAAAAAAATATTTTTCGAAATATAAATAATAATTTTGAAAGTTAAAAGATTAATTATTTTAAAAGACTGCTAATTTTTTTTCTATATTTTTACAAAATCCTAATTTGCATATTGCAAGGTTATTTTGACCGTTTCCCACTGTTAAGGTTTATTAAAATGATAATTATTAACTTTTCATCTTAAATTGGAAATAAAAAGAATATTTTAATTTCAGAGTGATGTCTTTGTTGGAGGATGGTGATTGGCCATTTAAGGGCGTCAAAGGGTGCAAGGGTGGATGAGGGCGAAGGAAGAATAAAAGGAAGAATGTTCCACTATCTACTAGGATGTTGCAGTGGGGGTGGCATTTTCCAGAAGGGCAGGAATTGGTGTGTCCCACGAAGACCCAGGAATTTCATAAGACTCACTCTCTCACTTTTCACCTTATTCGCCCTTTCATTCTTTGTGGATGTTTTGATCTCTAGACAGATTGCCTTTTATAATCCACCCCCGCCTCAGTTCAATTGTAAGTTATTTATCAAGTAGCGAAAGCTGCTTTATGAGATCGCTCTGTCTGTCTGTCTGTCCGTCCGTCCGTCACACCGATTACTTTCTAATGCTTGGAGATAATGGCGCGCGGTTTTTTGGGCTAGATTTCTCTGGTTGCAAAGATCTTTGGTATTGAAAATCAGCGCGCTGCATTGCACAAGGTCAAACTGGTCGAAAAATAAGGTCAAAGGTCAAAAAATGTCATTTTTCATATTTTATATCATTGGATAGCTCTGGAAAAGTAGATTAGAATATGAAATGATACTCATGTTCTATGATGACCCCTAAGGTCATAATTGAGGAGGTCAAAGGTCAAAAAAATGAAAATACAATTTTGGTATATTTAGATACATCTTTAAGTGTAGATCAAAATGAAGTTTGACACTTTGATGTTTGATGACCTCTAAGGTCAAAATGTTATATATTATCAATGTTTTATCCTAAAATTTTAGAAATACCTTTTAAAATTGCTTTCGCTACTTCTCTATACTCCGTTTGATCTTTGATATGGTTTATTCAAGCTGACGTTTTTATGAGGAAATTAAAAGAAAAAAATTTAAGTGACGTTTTGGTTTTTTGCAGATTTTTTAGAAGCAGATGAATACGGGAAGATGGGTTATATTGTAAATACAACGGAATGTCGAATATTGAACATGAGTGCTTGGGACAAGTCCGTCCTGCCTTTTATTTCCGATCAAACTCCACCCACTTCGACAGAGTGTCATAAGAACAGACAATGGACTTATGTGGATGAGCAACAGGTACTTCCTTCTTGTATATTAAAGATCTCTTGATGTTGTATGTGGGCTCGGGCAGGGTTGTGCCAATTAATGGCTAAGTATTGAATTAATAATTAATAATTATTTCTCAATTAAAATTAAATGAATTATTAATTAAGCATTAGTTTACCAAAAAAAATCTTATTAAATTACTAATTAATAATTATTCCCACCTTGAATTTTAATTCAACTAACCATTAATAATTATTGCGTTTTGAAATTTTAATTGAATTAACAATTAACAATTATTTCAATTGAAAATTTTAATTCAATTAACAATTAAATTAGAATGAAAAATAATTAAATTAATTATTAATTATTTTTTAAATTAAAATTTCTAAGCATATCAATACATTTTAAGTAATTAAGCCATTTTATTTTAAAATATATGCACCTAGATATTAAAATATATGATTTTAAGGAAACAAAACGAAATTTATACTGGCACGATATTGAATTAAATTAACCATTATTAATTAATTCCTATAAATTACCAATTATTAAATTATCAATTTTTTCTGAGATTTAATTAATAAATAATTGAAATATGAATTAATTGACCTTTTTAATTAATTATTAATTGAATTCTGAATTAATTTGAAATTTTTAATTCATTATTAATTAGATTTTAAATAACTCGGAAATTTGTAATTTATTAATAATTCAAATTACCGAATTAATTCATTATCCCATCCCTGGGCTCAGGTTTGGACAATTATAAGAACCCCGGAAATAAACACCTCTAAAAAATAAAAAAGAGACACCTTAGAATCATATAATAAATATCCCGGGTTACTTTATCTAAGCGTAAAAAAGTAATCACCCCGAGAAGAAGCATATTCGTTCCACGAGAATATATGAGCAAAGGTATTAATAAAGCTTTTTATCTCAGGAATTTATTAAACTTCCGGGGTGACTCTTGATTCAAAACTGGGGCGTTTATTCTCTATTTGTTTTTTTACGACAGCGGGTTTTCTATATATATTATTGTTTCTTGTTACTTATAATTTATTTTTCGGGGTGATTAAATATCAACAACTTGTTTTATTTACCTTAACTGAACTGACCTATGGTAGTTTTTTCTCTAATTATAATTCCGTTTAGTATTGAAGCAAAAGAATTAAAATTTGTACAGAGATTACATAACTAGGAAATTTTTATTCAAAGTATTAAAATTACAAAATGGAATTAATAAGACAAGTAAATTTTAGAAACTTAACTGCCTAAAACAGTCTCCTTTCTTTAGCCAAATAAGACTGCAATGCTTTATAATGGTCATTATAAAAAGGTAGATAATTCAGCGGTGCTAAGAAATTATTGTGGAAGAAATGGACAGATGTTGCATGATGGGAGCCAGGTTTGATAAGACCACTTCCGGTAGGGGGGATTGAAGGTGCATAGGGGTTAATATCTTTGCATACGTGATATCCATTTAGTGTAGAGCATTGTTGTCCATCTGCACAATCAGCGTAGGTAGAACAGACGCAGTATTCTTGTAGGGCACAGTGTGTCACTTTGGGGTCTATTTCCATCTCGGAGGAAAGGTCCAATAGTCTTAGACCGAATTTGTTTAAGAAGGACCCATTAGGGTCATATTTCTTCATTAGGGAGATAAATGAGTGTCTTTTGGGTGTGGTGGATTTAATTACTTCTCTGTTGTGGAAGTAAGGTGCATTCTTCCCCCAGTGGGGTCGACCACCGTGTTCTTTTAACTGGAGTTTTATATAGATAAGTTATTTAAGTTTTTCTTTGGTAATTAAATAAGGTATTTAATTTGTTCCTAAAAGAAATGACAAAAGACCATCTAAGAGAGTGTCTCGAAATCTATAGAATTACTTTTAAGGGCATCCGGAAGAAATAGTACGGAAGAAAAAGTATCGGAAGAATAAGTATCGGAAAAAATAGTAAGCGATAGAAAAAGTACGCGGAAAAAAAAGTATCGGAAAAAAGTATGCGGACATTTTTTTTAAATTACTAGTTTTGTTGTTCTGTCTTCTGTGTGTATGTATTGCATATTTTGACCGTGAAATTTTACACAAGACACAACGGCTATGAGTGGTATTGAATCATGTGTTATTTTTAAGTTTTAAACAATTTAATAAAAAAAATGTCCACATACTTTTTTTCTGATACTTTTTTTCCGATACTTTTTTTTCGATACTTTTTTTTCCGATACTTTTTTTCCGATACTTTTTTTTCCGTATACTTTTTTTATCGATACATTTTCTTCCGCGTACTTTTTTTCCCGATACTTTTTCTTCCGTACTTTTTTCTACCGATACTTTTTTCCGTACTTTTTCTTCCGGGAATCCTTTTAAGCTAGTTATTTTAAACGATTAGTTTAAAACTCGGTAATATAATCAAATACAGCTCATGTATATAATAGGCCCTTTAAATTAATGAAAAATGCGGTTAAAATTCACCGATTTTAAAAATGTTCTTGAAACTTATAGTACTCCCTTTAAAATGATGATCAACTATTATTTTAAACCCAAACTTTAACCAAAGCCTTTTAAAAAAATTAGTTCAGAGATTTTAATAACAATGACAAATTTAAAAAAATCTTATGCCACAGAACATTTTTGCTATTAAAAGAAATTTTAAAATGGGCGCGTAGTTTAAAATCAAATTTATAATTTTAAGATTGAATTCAAATTTGGAGAAAGACTTACTAAAGCTTGAGAGATAGCTTGATAAGCTGCAAGTCCAAACCTCGGTGTAGAATAGCGGT
>JAQFYJ010000731.1:0-11647 GCA_034694685.1 Isotoma anglicana | reverse complement strand
TGCTCCTACCTACTGAAATATACCATTTCATGAGAAAACACTTTTGTAATCATTTTTTTTCTAAGATTCCTTTTTTCCTGCCTCGTTTCATTATACATTTTAAATGTTACATGTTACATGTTATGTCATGTTACAGGGCTCCCTGGAATTTTTTGTTAAAACGTCAACTCAAGCGGAAAGAAGCAGTAGCAGAATCTAAAATGCATAAACTCGTACTTTTTCAAAAGATTTGTTTTGATACTATTTAACTCTATTGTACAACCTGCTGATAACTATTTTCCCTTTCAGTCTAGAGAAAAAAACTTAAAGTTGTTAGACACGGTCACATAATATTTCCATTTCGCATTATGTTTTATCCAACCTCACATTACTATATTACAAGCTTGAAAATTCTGTAGTTTAGTGAGATAAAAAAGACGAAACGCTTCCTATATGTTCCAAGTCTTGTTAAAGAGCGGATCTCTTTCATTTTGTATAAAATTATCGTTACAAGTTACATTCGTTTTTACCTATTTCTCACTTTATGTTTCTTCTTCAAACTCAATTTTCTGCCTCGTATGCATATATTTCACTTCATGGCAAATATTATATCAAACATACGAACCAATACATGGTATGTAGGTGACAGGTGGATATTTTCCCAGGCGTTTTGTTTGCATCCATCTAAGCATACAGATTTGTACATGTCAGTCTACTTTTCCATGGAATTTTATATGAAATGCTACGCTGAAAAAGGTAACAATAAGAAAAGGAAGTTTCCGGTTTGATTTCATCTTATTATTATTTCAGTCTGTTGTGCTCTGCTCGACCAGATTCATTTGTGTTACAGGAACCAAAACAATTGCAGGAGGTGGAACCGTGTAGCCACTTTTTTCTGCAAACCGTGAAAAATTTACCAGAGGCATTTCCTTCATTTCTATCTCTTGCAGAAACAGCAGTAGGTAGATTAAAGTTTCACTACGAATGATATAATAATGTATCCAAATTTAGATACATTCATCCTTTTCATATTGTATATTATACAAAGGATAGTAGGAAACACATGTATCTAATCAAATTATTATTGCATGTAGAGGAAAGTAAAACATCTGGGTACATTTTGCACAGAAACAGAGAAATCATGAAAATTACTAAACTTTATTTTAGCTAGCAACAAGGACTTATTGTTTGTAGGACAGTTTATTGATTTCCTGCCATTCCTATGTTCATTGATAAATATAATAGAAAAGAGAAAAGAAGTAATAAAGACGAGAAACTTCTAATGGATTTTACTTTTTTCTCCTCTAAATCCTTCATAAGTCAATAAATTTACTGTCAACCGTTGTATTTTGTTTTTTATGTGCTAACCTTAGAAATGATTTTAGTGCTCTACACGCTATTTTGAAAGTGACATCGATGTCAACAGATTTCCAAAGAAGTTTCTGTTCGTTTCTTTCTGCGTAGTGGATGAAAACATATGTTTACAAAACATTTCCAAGTCTTAAGTGTCTAAAAAATCTGTACAAGTTTATCAAACATTATTGGTTTATAAAGCTTGAGAACAAAAAGCAATATGCTTCAATGTTTTCTAAAGTTTTTTAACTTTCCTTAAACTGGCGAATTAATTAAATTAAATTTTAAAAGGTGAAGTCAAAATTTATCATCCAACGATACGATGATAAAATAAATTATATTGTCTTTGATATTTTAATATCACATTTATTTTGTCTTATCTTACAAAATCATTGATGTAATAAGTATTAATAGCTAATAGGCTATTCTATACCTTTGGAAAGTTCGGGTAGTAAAATAAAAGAGAAGATTGTTTTGAAAATTTTCATTTCATTAGATATCATATTACTCACCAGACGCAGCTAAATTATCATTAAGTAGGCTTAACATAAAAATACTTTCAGTTAATTTGACAAAAAATTACGAAAATTATGCAGTATTTCAAGAAAATGATAGCGTCATTCAAGATGATTACCTCATCGTACATCAGAAGATTGCAGTGTATGACTTTTTTTACGAAAAAAGAATGACTAGACGACAAAGCGTATCCAAAAGTACATTGCATTATTGTTATCATTATTATTGTTATCTCTGGAATGGTTGAATTGCATTTCATTGTGATGTAATGTGGAAGTTGAAAGTACTCATGTATGTAATAACTATAACTGGAGGAGCGGCTAAAAAGTGAAGAATAGTTCCCCCAGGGCACTTACAATAAGGAAAGGTACTATATGGGGATAATGCAACTACATATTCAACCCACAATGGGTAATTTCTTCATATGATACAGTATTAAAGTTGCATTATGAATCTCAATTCACGTTACGTAATCAACAAATAATAAATGTGTACAGTTTGAAAAAATGAACTTGTATCCTGCCACTCTTCACGTTTCAGTTAACAAAACTATACGTACATTACATGATTGTAAACCATTATCTTATTCCTTGTTTCCATTATACGTTATAGTATAATTATCTTCCAGTGGTAAACAGTACACACGATGCATATTAAATTTAAGCGAAAAGCGTTCAAGCAGATGCTAATTCTAAATTACGATACGATTAGGAACTATATTTTACACACATGAAAGATCACAAAGAAGATTAACAAATTGAAAGCATAAACAAATTATTACCTACAATTCTATATCGTATATGAATGTATAATATTAGAATAAAATTACCTAAGCCAAAAGCGAGATAAAATAATAAATAATTAAATGGGAAACAGGAAGAGGAAAATTGTATTGTATTTTTGTACCTCTGATTAGGCGAGTTAAATTTGGGAATAATTTCCATGCGCCTTGCTGTTTCAATAACGGCTGTAGTAAAGTATGAAACTCCCAAAGATTTCAGAAAACTCATCAAGCAGAGTAGTTTTGTTGCTTATTTTTAGAAGTAGATGGGAAATGTTGATGATATTATTAAAATAAAATTATGGAGATTAAGTGATCTTCTAGAAAACCAACATGCAGAAGAGCAGGGCAGAAAGAGATGGAAATATAGAGATAAGGAAGAATGGCAACAATTAGAGGAAGTAGAGACACGGGCAGTCATCAAATAAGTAAAGATGCGACCAAGCCAAATCATCCATGGTTAACACCTGAAATTACACAAAATAGGACAAATTCAAGAGTCCGTTGAGGACGCTTCAAAAACTTCAGAGCAAAATTGAGTGTCCCAATTAATACTCCTAAACTAGTGGATATAGTCATTAGGGTAATTTTAATTCACAAATGACACGGTTGACAAGATGAATTGTGCAAGTAGCTCAAGTCTATTGTATTATTTCTCAGAAAATAAACTCTATAGATTGCTGCTTTTCACAGACTAAAAGTAAAAGCCTCCAAAGCGATGTGACTTGTGAGTGGGCAGTATTTTGTAACTTAATAAATAATAATCTAGTTTGACTTTCGAGCACGTTATGCATTCATGGGATTCATACATTTAATTTCAACGTGATTTGCTTAAAGATTTCGAGAATCTTAAAGCTTATACCCAATATATTTCTATGCTTAGACAGACCTATGCTTAAAATATAAGCTGACAATTTTAGACGAAATTCAGGATTAGAGGTGAACAGCGTGATTGAAATGTGATGCCTGTTTTTGATTTACAAAGCAGTTGTGATGAAAGCTTAAAGACTTTTAGGCAGAAAAACAATCAATTTTACGGTCTGCTTTTCCTAAAACTAATTTTATAAGTTACGTTACGTACGTACGAGAATATGGCTATTTCGTTTTTGATAAGTCTTCAAGAATAAGTAACCTAAGCATGTATGCACTCAGTCTAAGTAAATATCAATAAAAACAGGCAAGAGAAGTATTTACGACACATCAGATTAGATCTTTCTCAACTCAATCTTTCTTGATAGAATGTAATCTGAGAAAAGAAACCACAACGTCCACAACCACAGAACTGATTATCTTGTAATTACTTGCTAGTACCAGACTTACAAGTACTTTGAAAAAAATTCCGACAATGTTGATAGGAATGCTTTTATATTACTGGGACTTCTTGTCCTAAGTCTAGTTCGTGCTTAGGTTGTTGTATATTTATTGATCATAGGTTGCGGTTTATTGTCCATCTGAATGTTTGAATTCCTTTGAATTCGGAATAAAAGTTTAGGGAAAAAACTGTATTAGGTATATGAATATACGAGTATATATGGCAAAAGAATAATAAAAAGGAATCGGAATCAGAAGCCTGAAAAAATAGGATGAGCGTATTCGGAAAATACCCGGAAAACCGCCCCACAACTTAGAACATAAGGTTGAGCTGATCTCCTAGTAAAAGTCAAAGGTGTCGAACTTTATGGATACAGTTCACCTTTTACTACTACATACATTGGACTTCACTGTTCCTTACCATCCGACATGAAAAGAAACAGAAAATGAGGTTTGTTTATGTAGGTAAAAAGGGCACACTATCTATCTGGCCTTGTGAATTTAACTTGAACGAGATGTTACAAAAAAATAATAAAATGTAAAAACTCAACAGGCTACCAATGAACATTTCGACCATGTGCCAAATTCAGAGCAGGACGATACCCGGAACATAATAATAATACAGTTATATGTTAGTTTCTCATTCTACACACATGGACAGATTATCAAGATTTACTTCACAATGTTCACTATTATATATCTTCCAACTTTACAAGATTCCTTTTTATTACTTGGAAAGTTTGGGAAAGCAGACTCAAAAGCTGCAACAGGCAAGGATGAGCTCATAAATATTTCTTTCTTGAGACACGAGTACATTACAAATGTGAACGTCAAACTTACAGAAAAGAGTCAACTCAATACTTTTCATTTGCTTAATATGAAATTCTAAACCATTGCCTTAGACTTTCCTTATATGAAGTAAAGGACCTATTACCCTTGCAAATATCGTAACACAATCCTATATAGGTACAAAGCGTATTGATCGAAAAACATCAGAGAAAATAAAACCCAAAAAAGATAACATTACTTTGCTTTTTGCCAAAAAAGGAATAAAAAACAAGAATCTCATTCATCTTCCTTATTTGACTATTAACATCATGGAGTTTACCAGCATAAATAAACTGTCATCACGGATGGTATCCTGATGAAAGCTAAGGAAACAGATAATCTCTTATGCCAGTTGATTTTGTCGTATTGACTGGGTATCATTTTTTATCATCAACTTCATTGAACACACTATAGTAATTCATCTAACTGAATAACTTTTCAGCCTTTTCTTGTATCATGTTTATACTACAGTGAAAGGACGATAAGAATTTCGAACAAGATTTTATTCAGGAAATACCTTAATCTTTGAAATCTATATGCACTAAAAGATTTTAAATGTTTAACAGATAAACATTAACTTTCAAGCAAGGAAAGTTGACGAAATTTTCAACAACTTATGAAGCAAAAGGCACATGCATGCAAGTTTTTCAAATTGTAATAATAAACTAATCGAAACAATGTTCCTATTGATCGCAAACAATTTAAAATATTTCACAATATGTAAAAAGCGTTCTGTTTAATTAAGTACTTAAAAGCAGCAAAAATTATAGCAATATTGTACAGATTCACAAACTTACATTGTTTTCCAGGACTGTGATATTATTCCCCGAGGTTAAACACACAACACGTTTTCAATTTTAAAATTGCACAACTGTCTCTATTTCTAAGCAGTCAGTAAAAGTTTCAAATGTCACAAGTAGCCAGTAGCAATGAACCCAACTGGTTCATAAAGTCACAAAGCCACTTTGGCAAACACAGGAAAACTTTCACCACTAAAGAGCATTTGACTGCAAGAGCCGAGCGTGCTTTAGACACAATGAACAAAAGTACACACACGAATGAGCGACATATGAGATGAATAAAGGGTGAAAGGGTGTCCAGTTAGGCACCTGGTAATCAACACAAAATATAATCCACTCTGTTTAACTTTGCATCTCGATTCTCGATCTGTGTCTGCAGGCTGTGATATGATAAAGTTGATACTAAATTAGACACGGCAATTTAATCCGGCTCTAATAATATTCAATAGGCATAATACTACACAAGATTTAGAGAAACAGAAAGACCATCCCAGGTTTCATAGGTTTAGTTTAATCAAGTGAAAAAGCTTTCACCCAACCATTTATTATGTATGCCATATATTTTAATGTACTACTTTAGAAAACATCGGAAATGCATAACAAATAAACTACAGGGTAAAGTCTAATTGGTATTTCGAAAAATACGAAAGGGCTGCATAAAAAATTCAATCAAATAGAAAAGGAGATTAGATTGTAATAATAAATAAGAGCACGCACATTTGGGAGGAATACAGTGTTTCAAATGATATTTTTCAACTTAAAGATTAGAATGAAAATCAATTGTCAAATCTGTCCATTAGGTAATTCGTTCGTGAGAAATGTCAATTAATAAAGAAAAGATCAGACTGCCTCAATGCTTCTATTTTAACTAAAGCCCATATCACCATGCCTGAAAAATGGATTTGAGTATAATATTAGACCACAGTCAACAGGGGAGATTCTATAGTGCTAATAGGTGTAATCCTGCAAATGTGATAATTAAAATTATGCATTATGAATATATATTGGTAGTGAACAGTGCAAGCATCAAGATACGGCAGACAAAGGCTTTTCAAGCTTGAAAGGTGCAAGAAAGAAGTCACAAGTTTATGTTTTTGATAGATATGATTATTGGAGTTTGATTAGTTACAGGCATGCATACAAACAATACTAAATTAATATTATGAAACTCACACATACACAATATATATGCAAATAAATATTCAAAAATAAGTAAAAGACATACATACAGATTTTTGTAGTGTAGTAAAACTTTTCTCCCCAGGAAAAAAGAAGTTTTTGATGATTATGATGAAGTCTTGAAATGTGTGATCCAGTTGATTAAAATACGCAATCAGTCAGTTTCATTTTATTCCAGTCACTAGCATAATTTATTATTCACAATATCTTTAGTCAGCGAATAGTTTTTTTTCAACAAGTCAATTTTGTTTAACTGTATAGGTTAGATTAATACACAATTGTTAATGATATTATATATATATAGTTAAATGTTTGTTGCTAGTACGAACGATAGAAGGAGAATATTTATAATGCAATAAAACAGTTTGTTAGATCCAGCCGCAATACTTAATGTAATCATGCAAAAGATTGATATTATTCATTTAACTTGACATTTCATCTTCCTCAAGACATACGTGTACCCACTTGTGCTTATATCTAACTAAAAGTAGTAGTGTGGGAGTATGTAGTGCTTGACTCTTGAAGAGAATTGAGACAAAACTGAGAGAAATAGGAAGGAAGGAGCAACAGATAGTTTTATAAGATCTTTGCTTCTTTTTGTCCTCTGAACTACTCTGAAGTTTACTTATGAACTTGTTATACTTACTTTTTAAGATTGTTTTTGACCAAAACTGGCATAAATTGAATGCAAGTTGAAAGTGATCCTGCAATTGTACTTTTGTTCTGTCACACACTTATAAGTGTATAGTCAAAGTTATTAATAAAGTTTATCCAGCAAGTTATCAGCAAGTAGGAGATAATACGAAAGAGAGAGATGAGTTGTTGAGAGGAGAGTTAAGTACTCAAGTACTTTTACTACTTACTTACGTTTTATCCTACAGGATGAGTCTGATTGATGTGCGAGAAGTTAATTTATTAGGAGTCCTTTGAGGATTCTCCAATGAAAGATCAGATTTCAATTTTCAGATATATTTCTCTATTACTATCCTCTGGTATTATTGACCAAGGAAAAAACTACTATAGGTAACTATCAGGTTATATATAGAGAGGTTGATTATTTAATTACTTGTACATTCAGTTCCATCCAGTTGGTCCACCTGGGTTTGCACTTTGATATGTTGTGAACATAATAAGTTATACCTTAAAACATTAGTCTTCTCAGCACGTAGGATTTCATCAAGTTTTGGTTTTTTGACGTTCAAAATGCAAATTTTCTGTTCTAAGGTTGTGCCTATGAAGGGAATTCAAACAAGTTGACAATTGTTGGACCTTCCAAGAAGGAGATTTTTCTCTTGATATAATTCTCTTTCACCTTTCCTTTTGATTCTTGCTCTTTTGTTTATTATTCACAATCAGTAGTCGAATTCAACTCTCTAAGGAATAACTTCTAAGAGTATGAAGATGAAGACAATGGTGAAGAATCATAGATTAATGAAAGAGATGACGGCTGATAATAGTTACTCTATAATGATTTGATTATAGTTGTGATTTCTGTACACTATGATGATGAGACTAAAGTTGATTTTTTGCATCTCTTTAAGATAAGCAAACAGAAGCAAACCCTTCAGAAGTTTTCTCTTTTTATAATATTTTTGTTATGAAAACTGAGTGTATGTTTATCATGATGCCATGGGTATATAATCTAGAATCGTGGAGCTAAGGAGATGGTTGAATCGTGGTCTTGTTTTGATGATAAAACACTACTTTTCTAGCTAGAAACTACTCGGTAGCGTGGTCCATCCAAGAGGATCGTAGAATCGGACTGACTCCTTCATTCTAAGTTCCCGTTCTTCTTGGTCTCTTACTTTTCCTTGTTCGCTGCCACTACTACCACCACCACCACTGCTTCTGATGCGATGCTAACCTTTTTCTTGATCGCTTCCAGTGTTCCTTCCTTTTCTGCTCCTGCTGTCTATTTGAAAACTCCTACCTACTGCCTACTTCATACTAACTACTCCCTACCTAATACTCAGCCAAGGTAACTCAAAGAGTTTCCAGATTCAAGACTCTCTCTCTCTCTCTCTTCCCTTGTACACTTCGGGGTTCGGATCTGATTGCTATTGAAACTAACTTTTGGAGTTTACTACTTTAGTTTACCCTGGTTCCTTTGAACTGAACAGATAGTTTCCTATCAGGGTATTATATTGAACTTTGCTTTAATGTATTGAATGCTGGTGGAAAGTAGTCATAATAATGTTGTGAATATAGTAAGGGCAACCATAGGGAACAGACCAACAATTCAAACTTCCTTAGAAGATTCCATATTATCCAGGGGGTAAAAAAGCGTACACATAGAAGAACATTCATTGCATTGCATTGGTGACGAGAAGGTTGAGGCTGCCAGAGGCACTGGCCAAAGTAAAGGGAAGGGGGCATTAAATATGTCCAACATAGGTTTATCTATCTCTATATATTGAGAACAGTCCTAGTTAGTGGCGAACCGATAGTAAACATTCAATCGTACCGTAATAGTACCAGTTCAACTTGTACCGTGTACATATAGTACATACATACTTTTATGGATCTACATTTATTTATTATTTTCACCCTCTCCTCGTTCTTTTGCATTACTCTTGCCTTCATCAAGAGTGAAATGCTGGTCATAGGTACACACGCACAGGAGAAGGATATCTTTAAAAAGCTAACTTTTATAGTCATATAGATTTTTAGAGTTGAGTTCGACGGACTCTAAAGTATGAACAAGGGTTTCAAAATTTTCCAGCTGAACCCATGTCAACTGCTTGATTTCCATGGGAAGTGCCAGTGCGCATTTCCTCCGGCTACAATCCGAATCCGATCCGATAGACGAACGACCCCTCCTGTCCTGTATGTATTCCATACACAGCGTTTTAACTTAATATAGCAATGTTAATAGTAAAAGTGCTATCACGCACCCACCCTTTCGCCCCAGTTTGTTGCTAGCTCATAACACGCTGAATGTTGTGGAGTTACAATATTACATAAAATGACATAACTTGTCTCTAGCTTATACATAACTGGTAGAACTGCTAGCATCATACAATCCAGACACTTTCTATCTGTAAATGAGTTCCTTAGTTGACACAGCCAGTACCGGATGAATCCCTTAATAAATGTTACCATACCATAAGCTAAAAGCAGCTCTCCTTACTCCTTGGGTTAGAGGCCCTTCTACTCCTATTCCATAATGTAGTATTATAGATGTAAATGATGTAAAATTGTACACACAGCAAAATTTCTACTACACAATAATAATGTTACGCTCTCAGGCTATAGAAGTTCTGTATTAATTTGATCGTCTTGTGTGTGTCCTTAAATGTACAAGTGGTTTTACTTTTCCTGTATTGACTCTAGGATCCAAAAGGAACAATAATAATAATTCCAGTATTGAACTCATCAAACACCAGTTAAGTTTACTGAGCTTGGCTATAGACTAACTTTTAACATTATTAATAGATATTTCTTCCACCGTCCTATTTTACCCGGGTTCAATACCTCTTTTTGCAGAACATAGGATCAAAATTGCACTGTTAAATAGGCTATAAACATATTTTTAATTATGAAAGGATTTTAAGGATAATAAGCCCGTATATAATTATGAGGATGAATTCTTATAAACATTGTTTAGAGCATCCTATACAACTCTTCAAAATTCCTCTCTCGAAAAGTTTTATCATTAAACAGTCTGTTCTGAATTGTAACGAAGCTTCTAAAAAATTTGCTTCTGAATCTTTTTCGGATATTCCTTCCGGGTTTATATAAAAAAGATTTTTAAGTTTCTGCTTATCTCATATTGTAAATACATATTTGAGACTGTATGACAATGTGTAATATGCAAAATGTATCGTTGAAGGATTCTTTTTCAATATATCCTCCTTCCTATATTGTATTTGCGTAAAAGAGTGTATTATGATGAAGCCTCATTAAGGTAATTGTAGCGGAAAATATTTGAGTCCTTGGATGTTCATTGTACAGGAATCATCAATTTTACACAGGCATATTTTTATAGTATATACCATTTTTCCTGTCAGTAATAATTCTTAGATGAGTTAAACCTATACTTAATATTTTCTTATATCTCTTTCATCTATAATATAATCCATTATCTATTTTTTATAAAACACGGGGCTTTAAAGCTGCTAGGAAAATTAAGACGTAACAGTTTTTTAGTTCAAAAAATTCAATCACAGTTTATCCTACAGACTGTAGGTTTTTTGTAATGTCAAATGAGAAGATTCCTTTTGCATTTCATACATTTTTCCAGCATTTCAGACGTCATTATTCATCAAAACCAGCTTTTACAAGTTGAAATTTTATAGAAATTGGGGGGTAACTGGCGACTGGATAGACATAGTATTAGATTATCACAAGTCAATATTTTAATTTTTTGCAATTATAAACTGAATCAGGAAATTTGGAATTTACTTGATAGCTCAACGGGTATAAACGACATAAAAATATATGCATTACCTACTTTAATTTCATTACTTACTAAAATTATACCAAGCATTTTTAACACAGAACAAATTGCTCGAACGCAACGGCTTATGAGTACCAACCAGACTTAAATAAATATTAGAAGAAATTGTAATGAAACTCAAGAAAACCTACTTTATTTATTTATTTTAGTAGAACGTATGCAATCAGAGAGTATAGAGGTGATGCATGCTAAATTTTTTTTTTGATACTTCAAACGTAAGTATCCATAATTAGGATAGGAATTTTAAGTTAGGACGAATCGCAAGTTAAATAGGATGTTTTATGTAAATTCGTTGCGTGTTTCATGAATTTTTCAATTATTATAGACTGACTAAATAGCAGCTTTTTTACAATAAACAGAAATCTCACTTTTTACTCGGAGAAAATACACAACTTTATTAACACGATACTTAAATCACTTTTCCTAAGTTTAATATTATGT
>JAQFYJ010000730.1:0-11647 GCA_034694685.1 Isotoma anglicana | reverse complement strand
TGGCCACTGTCACACACACGTATTATTCATCATACCTTTAATCTATTATTGTTAAGAGTTTTTTTTTAAAGGAATTGCTTTGGTTTGGCTACTGGAGCATTTTATATTGGGGAGGATAAGGAAGTGTCGGTACTTGTGCCACAACACGATGAAATACCAAGGGCCATTATTTAAAATTTTAAAATGCATAGGAGAGAAGGAAAAGGAATGAGGTGGACAGTAGCCCATACCTTAAAAACCGTGGTGGGTTGTGGGGGTGGAAGTTATTGGAAGGAATTAAATGACAACGAAAGACAAGATCGCTGGACTGGACAGGGCAAAATTTACCCTATTGGTTTTCTTGGCTTGTGTAATATTTTGAGATCTTTTCTCCCAATGTATCTAAATATCCATCTTTATACTGATCTATCTTTAAGGAGAAAAAAAAACTATAAACTATATAATAGTAAAAATTGTATAAGAGAGTGAAATGCAAAGTTCTACACTGTGGATGAGATATCTTCCAGAACATCTTTGTTATGGATGTTTACTTACCTCTTTGACAAGTGTAAGTAGCTCTTCCATTCATTCTTTGGTCGTCTCTTCATTTTTCTCTATCAACCTTGAGTCTATCCGTCCATGAAAGAGACTCAAAGATGTCTTAATTGCTGTCGAGGTGGATCTTCTTTTGCTCTGGTGTGGAATGGAATTAACGTAGACGGTAGCTAAGCTTCTAATCTACACTCAACCGTATTGGGTTTCATCTCTTTTGTCTTTTATCATTTACCTTTTGTCTTTTACTATTACTTAATATTGTATGACACTTTTTCATTTTTCAACCCTAGCGTAAAATCTTTTCGGTTATATTATTTTTTCAATATTGTTAAGTTAAATTTTAAAAAGAAACATTTAAACTTAAAAGCGTGACTCTACATTACAGGCTGAAAGCCCGTGTTTGGAAAATACTAAAAATTATTTGAATTTCATTTTCATAAATACCATAGAATTCAAATGGCTTCAAACACAATAGAGGAAATCTGAGTATTGCTTCAACTTCCTCGTAGGTGGAAAAAGTCATGGTGAGATTTCCAAAGATAAAAAGACACATAAGGTAATAGAGAGATAATATTTTGGAAAAAAGCTGTGATCAATGTATGAGTATTTTATTTCCATGCATTGTTTGAGCGACACAATGAATTCTCTTTGCTTCAGTTGGATTTTATTTTACTTTATGAATAGATAGACAAATACAATCCAATATAATAATAGTAAAGTTCGGAGATAAATAAAAAATGACCATAACTTTGTTGTTGGTACCCATAGACAGGCATAAGGTTTCTCCATCCTTTGCGGAGCGATCTGTTTTCTGAATAAGTTAAAAGGCTCCAGTGCAGTGTGTGCCTTCCTATAGTATAAGGAGTGAAAAAGCATTTCATAATTTCTTCTCCTAAGGAATGGATGGAAGGACCCTGTTAAGTCCAGGTCCAGGCTGATTTATATGTCTGGGATTGTAACATTTTTCAGGTGGTCTTTCCAACCATTTGAAAGGAGCCTTTATTCTTCCCGTGCCGATGTGGGTTATATCTTGAGTTATTTCTTAAAGAGGTAGGCAAGTTGGCAGGCTCGGTTTGAACTTTCAGGTAAAGGATGACATAATATTACACAAGGTGAAAAAAAGTAAACTCTTAAGTAAAAGTATTTAAGGTCGAAAAAAAGTTAAAGATGAAAGGGAAGTCATTATTATCTTTGTGAGACTTTAAAATCTTCCGTTTTCCATGGAGTAACAAAGTTTGAAGTTTTTTTTCGGTTTTAAAACTAGAAGTGAGTCAAGACTCAAAAGTTTCAATCGTTAAGTTAAGTGTCTCACCTTCATTGCCTTTGCCACCAATCAACCAACCACCACAGTTTACTATTTATTCTCATTCTCTCATATTATATGCTTTTGAAATGTCTTAATTGAAATAGCTAATAAAAATGAGTAAAATGAGTCCTCTAATCTAATATTGACTCTCGGAAGTCATTTTCTACTTAAGTAAGTTAGAAGTCTATTTGAAATAGCTTTTGTATTGTTGTACTATTATTTTATTATACTTTTACACACAAGCTGTTTTCAATGAGTTTATCTCTCTCTCATAATAAAAATCCACTCATTTTTGCTTGTCTTTATCTTCATACACTGAAAAGTCAATTACCTATCTGTACATTTTTCTAGTTTGGGAACTAACATTGTATTTGTATAGTGTAATTGATTGTGCATTTTTATTTAGAAATAAAAAAAGAGAACAGCTTCTGATCTCTTTGTCAATTGGATTGCATTGTAAATTTAATTCTCATTCTTTACTGACGTTTACACTCTTCAATTATCTTCGATCTTCTACTTTGTACTACATTCAACATTGATTAGCTAAGGTACTCCACTCAAAGAGCTTTTTTAAATTGATAGCCAGAGTCATAATATAAAAACTTGTAAGTTGTACTTTGTCATTAACCTATCACCTGTATGTGATATATTGTGCTTTTATTAGTTGAATTAATTGGCAGAATGATTTTATTACTTATTAATAATCATGATCGCTGATAATTGAAAAGGCATTTGATGCAGCTATAGTGCTTGCAATTTCAACCAGATCAATTTCATTTTTGGCATGATTTATTATAGGCTAATCTGGTGAAAGCACTCTCTTCCAATGCAAATTGCAAATGTCGACCTTGGTTGCATACAAACCATAGTATTTTTTACTCTTGTCTTAGCAGAAAATTTATTACATTAAATTGATCATTGATATTACGACATTGTAGTAAATAATTAATGCATAACCTATTTAAAAAAACACCTGCAACATAGATAGGTACAGATGGACAAGTACAAACTAGGACTAGAAGTTGTCCGTCGGCACCCTCTCATCTTGATTTGACGACGGTGTTCTTTTCTATCACATCCAAAAAGTAGGAATTATATTATAATAATATAATACAATATAATATTTGTATAATATTGACTCGTTCCTGTTGGACGAACAAGAGACAAATGACATAACAATAGAGAGACAATCTCATTCCTTATAAAATGGAAGGATTGGTGGATTGAGGACAAAACGAAGAACATAACATTATTGCTTTTTTAAGCCTTCTACTTCAACTTATTATTTCCCAAGATGATATTTCGTGTTTCTTATCATTCCAGTTTGTATTTTCTATTGTGTAAATAAAAAAAAACAGGACAAGGAGAGGGACAAAGTGAAGATAGTGGATGAAATGAGTAAAAAGTTATAAAATGATGAATACAATAATATGTTTTGAATTTGGACCACCAACGAGATGAATTTCTAATCTCCCTGTACATGGTGAAGTGGCTCTTTGGAAAATTTCATTGGATAAAAAAATTAAAAAATGATGATTTAAATTATTTCTTTCTTCTGATTGAGTCAAATTGCTCATTCATATAGTAGGTAGAACTGTTAAAAAAGCAAGACTCAATGAAATATCCATCTTGTACCTAAATACCTTATCATTGTCTTTTTTCTTCCTACAGTTATGAATGAATATGTGAACACTTTGTCTCTTTGACATGACAAGAGGGAGACATTATTGAATTCAGTAAGAGAAGAAGACAAGGTGATTTTTTAAGAAAAAATTATACAGCTTCTTCATTCACAATGGATAATAGATCTTCGTACATGTTTCTTTTGTATGAGTAAAAGTTCACAGAGTTGTACCAGTGGCAGTCCAATGGCTGAACACAACTCGAAAGCGATATTGATGTTACCTACCTGAGATTTTTATAAAGTTCGTTATCAGTCTCATTAATTTGCCGAGTGACTCGACTGGGTTCTTCTAGTATTAGATAATAGGCTGAGAGTGCTAAACTATATTCTTCTTGTAATGTAAATGCACCTAGATGACATGTGATCTGACCATGAGAACAAGTAAGCAGACGAAATAAATGTATTTTTCATTATTGCATTATTATTCGGTCACAGTGGTCTCAACTAATGTGGCTCTAATATCCCGTCTGAGCTAGGCAGGGGATCTCTGCTCTGCTCATTAAACCGTAAATCAGCCCAGTGTGTAGTGGCACTTGGTCTACCTTGGCAGTGGCATGGCAATTTGCAAAGAAGCAAAAAAGTTTAACTCGTTCGTATAATAATAATAAAAGTGATAAAATAGAGAATAGGTCGAAGGTAAGAAAAACTGGATGAATTATGGGGAACCATTAGAATAGGATTTCTTGTCCGATCACTGAATGTTGCACTCTGTCTCAGATCTGTGTGTCCATCCACCAATTCAATTCACCTGACTTAAAAATTGCACTCTTGACTTCTCACTGACAAAGTATCTTGTAACCTTATAAAGTAACTTTTTTTAAAGGTGATCGTTTGTTTGTCTCATAATATTTAAAGTTAAATGTCCCATCGTAAATACATCTTGGTGGACATACACGTAATAGATTATGTTAAAGTGCTCGTTCAGGAATGTTTCTGTCGATTCTTATCTCTTCTGGTGGATAAGGACACATATTATGGATTTATGGCTGTATTGAATATTGAATTCCTACCAATTTATTATTTAAAAAAAACCAACTCATCTTCTTCCTGTTGTAAAATCTTTATTGAATCAATGGGGAAATATCAGAGGAATTATATTATCACAGATCGAATCATCATCACATTTATTGCCCTTCTTACATCTTTAAAATGATGATGATAACACAACACTCTCCGGCTACTTTCTTAATAATATGCAAATGTCTAGTAAAGTTAAACCAGCACCAAACCACCGACCAAGATCAAATAATATTATATCATTGGTGACCAGAATTCCAATTCAACTTCTATACTCTACAGGGTAAAAAGTTTGCATGTCCAATGTTCAATGTTTGTTATTTGCTTATCAAAGCCTCCAATCCGGTAAATAGTAGAAGCTGCGGTCATTTAAATTTCACTTTTGTCATCCACATTACAAGAATCATTAACCATTTGTGTGTGTACTATCTGTCCTAATCTTTGAGTGAAAATCCTTAGAACATTTTTGCAATGACATGTCATCCATTAAAAATTTAAAAAACTGCTATTCCACTCCGTCGGCTGGTAGTAAATCTGATAAATGGACTAAACTTGCTTTTGATTTATGTACAGCAATGAAATAATTATTTTCCTCTCTCTCTCTCTCTACTGTTTGCTTTCTTTGTATTATTTTTTATTTATTTATTCGTGAGTGTGATTTGAGTAAAAATTACTTACCTTGTCCACCATTCATTGATGATACATAACATACAATGCGGTCGGTATGAGTGAGTCCAGTTCACCTGGCAATAATAATAAATAGTAGTTAGGTTAGAAGTGTTCTTGGTCCTTGTAAATTTTTTTTATAATTGCTCTTGCATCCTGTTATGTTATAATATTTGATGCGATGACAAAGTCCAAGAGAAGAAAATGAATCTCACAATTTCCAGAGTCACATCACATCACACAAATTGAACATGACAAGTTGGCAAAGCTTTTGAAAAGAGAAACAAGCCTTGTTATTATTCCTATACAAGAGATTCGTATGTAATTTAATGTAGCAAAGCAAACTAAAGATGTGATCGAAGGTTGATAATCGTATGGAATACCTAATAGTCGTTTAAATATTTAAATTGAATGGTGTAATTTTTTTTCTTTCTTTTATTTAATCCCCTTCTTGTGTCCTCTACTTGTATTATATATCGTATTGTATTTGCAATTTGCATCATGTTCTCTTCTTACAACTTTCATTAGAAACTCTACTGGAAGTTGAATGACAATTAAAATTTTGTATTAAACTCCATACAGGTATAATAGTTTTAATACAAAGTTGCAAAAGATTTGATCACCCATCCAGGGCATGAATGTAAAATACCTTAGTATAAAATAGTTGGCCTGACAGGCAGGTAACCTCTGTCTGTCGTCTCATCCTCCATCCAATCTGCCTCTGCCCTGTTAACAAAGTCAACCTTCGATCCAACTTACAAACTTCTAATCAACTTCAATGAATGATTAAGTAAAAATTCTTTAAATGATTGTCCTTTTCTTTCCTGGAAATCTTGTACGTATAGTAAGTACACTATATGACAAAGTTGGATTATAAATGAATGGGCTTCTCGAGGGTCATCTTATTATTATTACGTACGTCAATTAGCGACAGAAACTACTTGACTTTGTCCTCAGCTCTTGTTTCGTGTAGAATTATATAAATCTATTTGATTTGATTCCTTAGACCTCCCATCATCCATCAAGTCCTTCGTATACCTACGTTACGTACTATAATTTATATACTTGGACCAGACCAGTGATGGCAATGCATTTACAAACTTGACTCAAGTATAAATAAATTTACTATTTTACTTTACTTTTTAAAGTGTCCACCTACATAAGCCTTACAAAGAAATCCCATACATATATTTATAAAGATATTACTTTGAAGGTAGTTTAATAGTAAATTCGGATAAAAATATTGTTAACGTAATAATATAGTTTGTTATATGGTACGTTATAGGAATTTTTCAGTTTGAGAGTTCTCGCTACACTCTCAAGCAACTTCTCAAGTGACTTTTTTTTATCATTCAACATTCCAAATTTATCTTTTCTCCATTTGCTCTTCACAAATCAGCAGCCAGTCATCATCACATCGGCCGTGGTTTCTATTTGTGCTCGATGTTAGATTAATGATCGTTTCGAGTTTCCACTTTTTGTCCACAATTCAAATCATATCCTTTTACAAAACTATTTAAATACATTCAGCAGAACAAAAAATGTTTACAGAGAAGTGTTTTTTTATGTGGGGACAAATAATTAAAAAATATATTGTATTTGTAATATATTTTTGGCATTCCCGTCCTATCGGAACATTTTTGTATGATTAGTCAGTATATTACCCAGTAAGTCGGTAAATAAATTGCAGATTGATAAATAAATCACTTGGGCCTTATTTAATGGCTTTGAGTTTAGAATATAATTGTTTTTAAATAAAAACTGCCAGAATGACCCATAAAATCACACCTTTCCTCATGTTCACAATGATGGTTGATGATCAAGGTAAATCATCAATGTAAAAAGACCTATATAGTTAATGTTCTCTATCATTTAGTACTTACTTTGGACAAATTGATTTTTATTCTTTAATTGCTGCCAAGCTGGTTGATCTTCCATCGCATCGGAGTGGATTTGAATTTCGAATGCAGAAAAATGTTTTCCTCTCAGATATGATTTTTATGAGGGGAATTGAGTGGAAGACGAAGAAGGCCATTATGTCAAAAATTGAGGATTGATTAATTGTCTACTTGGTTAACTTGTGTTACCGGCTTTCTTACTTTTTAGCTTGGGTAATATTTCTTGATTTGCTTTATCCCCTTTTCATCAACTTGGGTTCTTTATGTACGTTTTGCAACTTTTATTACTTCTGAGCCATCATCATGATGAGCATCTTTAGTCTCATATCTTTAGTGTGCATCAGAAGTTACTTACGATGAATATTGACGAGTCTCATCATCTTATTGAGAGAATCGACATTCAAAATTCAATTCACCAACAAGTAAGGTAGCAATAATAAAAATAACGCTTGGGTTTATTACAAGGTAGATATGTGATGAGTCACTTTATTATCATATCATAAATATCACACTAACTAGCTACTTACTATTTATACTATAGTACCAGGTAAGTAGGTAGGTACATACTATAGAAGATATCATCAATAGATTTATACGGGATTTTTACATTCTAGCCAATTAACTCGAATGTTTCATAGACTTTTTTAAAAAATTCACAGGTAAACATTTTTTTACCATTTCGCTATTAGCAAAAAGAAAATAAAAAATGCGAGGTATCTCTAGACTATTAATCGTCTTTGTATTTATTACAAAGTACTAGCAAAGTGCCAACTTGCCAACATCTCGATTATCTTAATTATTATTATTATAAACATGTAACGTTAGTCACAAAGTTGCAATTATTCTTTTACAAACTGTAATAATCCTCATAGTAATTGTGGTAATTGTATACGAGAGGTAAAAAAGGTAGCTAAACTAAAAGCGTGGAATTTTGTGGTTGTGTGGTACTTGCATTGCATTTATTGTTGCGGTTGTTGTGGTCAGGTCGACCACAATGTTAAATGTTTGTAGTTTAGAAATAATAATGAGAATAATAATAATAGAGAAAAACGATCAAGTACCAAAAGAAACCTTTTCATTAGAAAATCCACCCATTATTAGTATCTATTGCATTTTACATTGAATTAATTAATAGTTTAAGTATACACTTAAACTTTTCTTTTTTTACATACTTGATGATAATCCTTTGCTGATGGACTACTTGCCTTAAATGAAGAGATTTTCGTAAGTGTTTTTAAATGTCTGAGGGAGATAGTCTGGTCTGGGCGAGTCTTTTACATATATTTAGCCCAGTCTAGCTTTTAACCTATTAGATAGATTCACCTGAGATAAGTGTTTATGTGTGTGCAAAAGCTACATTACCATTAGCACTGACGCTTTATTATTATTATTATTATTATTACCTTTGCATTGTTTTTATCCTAAATTGTTCCGGTAAAATTGCTTAATTTCCCAATAGACAATTATATACTTAGTCAATATTGAAGAAGGAATGTAAAGTATTTATCTTTGTCGGCGACGATCGTTACTGGGTATTCCACCATTTTATAAAGTTCTGATGCGAAAATTAATTGCTAGCTTTATAATAATAATTGTCTTGTGTTGTGAGTAATAATAATACATGTCGGTATGAAGAGCACACACGTTGTTTTAATGTAATTGTTTCAATCCTTAAGGTAAATTTTGGATAATTACTGGTTTACCTAAAAAATAAAAAAAATTCTTAAAGGGTATTTTTCTATTTTAAAATTTAAAATGGTAAATGTGAGATATTCAAAAAGGCTCGAATGAATTTACTTTTAGGAGATAAACTTGCTTTTGTGAGAGTAATTGTATACATTGTATAAGATGTATGTGTCTACTACGAGTAGATTTTCGATGACTTCCCAACACGAAAATTATTTCGAAGGAAGTTTGTTCATTGAGTTGTTTAACCGAATCTGTTATTATTTTGTCGAGTGTTGAGAGGGTTATCCATCCAAGCGGCTTCTTCTCTGATAGATCGCTTTTCAGACTCGAATACAGATTATGACGGATGATCATCATCTATTACCTCTTTTTCTTTACAGATTATCCTTTCAATAAGGGGTCATGTCAGAAGCTAAGAATTTGTACATATTTAAGAATTTGTTCGTAAATTTTGTGTCTATAGACTTTTATAATAATTCTGAATTATTTTTCGGAATCCTTAAAAAAACTTTCATTGAAAGCGAAAAAAATACAAAAAATTTCTTATCTTTCCACATCCAGCAGAATATTTTCAAAGAATACAAACGATTTTCTTCAACCCATGAAAAATAAAATTTCCAAGAGGGTGAAACCAAAACCAAAGGCTTAATTTCAGATAGTATCATTAGATGCGAGAGGCTGATACTTAAGGAAATAAAATACCATATTATAACTTCATATTAAGTTCCATTGCTCATATGCTACTTTCTCGACCAAAATACCTTTTACCCATAGGAAAACAGAAGGTTACATAATAATATGTAATACACAATGTATGCCTAGTTGATAGTAGCAGATACACATTATTATTATTAAGTTGTTTTTAAAATATATGTTTACCTAAACCAACTGAAAATTTATTGTGGAAGTCAGTAAAATGAAATGGTTAGTTTTCTACTATGTAATCTTCCAGTGAGTACCAGTAGGATGTCTTTATTACAGCGAGTGTACATTGATCACGGAAGATAAGAGTTTTTCTAATAAGATACAACGATAGATCAAGGAAAGATCTTAACTCTGAAAATAGAATAAAATATCTTCACTTTCAAAAATAGTGATTTATAAAGATAAGCCCGACATTGATATGAATGATGCATAGAAAATTTATGAACACCTCAGACTAATCAGACATCCAACTATTTTCCTTTTTTCTTTCTTTTTGATTTACTCAAAATTCTTGTGAGGTGACTGACTGATTGGTTATTGCATCACAGAAGAAGAAAGTCTTTACTTAAAATACAAACAGCCCGACCAACAAAATCATTCCGATGTCTTACATAATCGGTGCAGATAGAGGATGTCCGGCGTTATACCGATGCCCCTTTTTCCTGTACCGATTACATGCAAACATACTTCACCCATTCGGTATGCATATCTTGAAAAATTATTGGTAGTACCGATTACTCGGCTCAGTTTAGGTATATAACAATGGTTGCAGCTTTTGTATTGATCCGCAGGTACATGATGTGTATTGCATAGTTCTAGCAATTGGTAACTACTATTACCTGACGATTAGGTATGCGTAATTGTTCGTCAAAACAGTACCATTATCATCCCTAAATGCTTATAGCGATATTATTTCACAAAATCCGTAAGGAAAATGTTCCAATTTTCAAGTATTGACAAATATTTATTAAATCGGGAATGTTTGGGAATGCCATCGGTAAGGCATCGGAACTTATGTCGGTCGGGAGTAAATAAGGAAGTTCGAACTTCCTTATTTACTTATTTAAGAGCTTTTATGTCGTACAAGTATTTTTCACAGAATTCTTTTTTCTAGACCATTTCCGTATGCTTTGTCGTAAGCCAATTTGCATAGACGTAATTTTCGCTGAAAAAATCGCGCGGCCGCTTTTTTTCGCTGAAATTTTTATCGCTATATATGTGTATTTGTTTAAGTAAGCGTTGTTTGCTTATTGTGGTGTAGTTAGTCATTGTCGCGGCAAAAAATTGTTGCGACGAAGTTGTTCACAAAAGATCTGCTTTACATAGCAATTTAAATTGTCACAAAATTGAGAAAGTAACTTTCCTTTAAAATATAAGCGAAAGAATTTTATAAAAGATTTTTACTCCTGAAAAATAAGGAGAAGAACTGAACAGTAGTTTATTTTCCAACAAGGTGAAACATTTGATTTGATACGAGATAAAAAATTTCTTTGAGCAGATTAATTCACTCTATTGGAATAATTCGAAATGCTGAATGAAATCATACAAAGGATTTTGATTTATTCCTCCGGCCGAGACGGCAGACTGACGCTCTCACTTCCATTACCTTTCATTGCATATTCCTCAGGGATAATCAGCTTTCTCACACTCATCCAACAATAGGATAATTTCATAATCTGATTTATTTGAGATTTTTACAGTTTACCAAAACCTTTAGATTCTATTGTATCAAAATAGAAATATTTTTATCTCTCTCCTTCATCTATTAATCTAACTTAGCTCAGAGTGAGTGGTAAGAAATTTGATCCCGCTAACTACCTCTGCCTATATAGGTTGTATTACTTGTATTCAGAGACAGCAATAGCTACAACCTACAAGTTCCCGAATCCAGTTCACTTTTACTTTTATTTCTGTTCTTTTTTATTTTTTATTACAACTAGGAGTGAATACAATCCTATAGTTGTTGTATTTATTAGCCAGACTCACTACAGACTAGCAATTAAACCGCATGCACAGAGTTCTTTCAAAAAGAAAAAAAAACGTATTTAATTCATTCGGCGAAATAGGAGAAGGAATTTTTCCACTTGATGATAATAAATATCATCACAATAAATGATTAGGATTCTCGCTTCTATTCAATAAGAATAA
>JAQFYJ010000729.1:0-11649 GCA_034694685.1 Isotoma anglicana | reverse complement strand
ATTAATCATTTGGTTGTATTTTCAGGTCGGTTACTATTGAAGGGAGATAATATTACGCTGATTCAAAGTGCCAACCCGTCAGCATGATCGCTGATAACTGTGACGGTGACGACCTAGTTTTGTAGTTTCGATGGTGGTATGACAGGATGATGACATGACTTTGTGCTTCGTATCTTCTTATTTCCATTATTTTATACATTATCCTAGTATGTAAACTTTTTGCAGTACATTAAAACCTCATAAAATGTGACTTTATGTTAAAAAAATCTTTTTATTTGTCATCATAAACTGGGGCGAAGAACAAAGCACCGCATATATAATCATTATAATAATTACTTAAATTACTCCTTAGAATTAAGGTGATGTCTCATGATTGCACACTGACTACCATATCCATAAAACCCGTAAAGCTTCAACCTTTTCTACTCTGCGAATACTAAGTACGGCAACGGCAGGTTTCCAACCACGTCCGATAATTAGATTCGAGTCAGAACAGAACATTCTAAATAAAAACACATTCCTCGTGTATGTCCATTTGTGCTGAAACTTTGTAGAGTGTAATATTAAACTAGTTGACTAATTCATTGGTTTTGGTGGATTGTGATTATTTAGTTAACATTATCCTGAGCACACACACAAATCAACTGACATTTTCCTGACAAAACTCATTAATCCTTAAAACATATACTGGATATCCTCAATAATTGAACATAATTGTTTCACTATATGAATATAATGTATACCCAGTCCATAATATTTTTTTACCATTCTCCTTCTTGAACAATTTGTACAAAATCTTAAACTTCAATCTTCGATCCTTTTTATCAATACAGTCATGGATTTTGTCACACTTATCCTAATAAACATCATCAGGGTTGCTACTCTACTAATTCTTAAATTAAGACTTGGCGGAAGGCTTTTCACTCCTGTGATTTGGAGATCCCCACACAGTAATTGTCAGTTAGCGTCATAAATATGATAATAATAGCATTAATTCATAAACAATCTCTTTTAAAACAATGGCTTATAAATAAACAAAAATCTATATATTTAATATAATACTAAGAGGTTATTTACTAGTTTACATTCCAAATTCATATCTTGTACTTTGTCATGCACTTGATACATTTCATTATTTCACTCAATTGTGGATTCTAATTCTAATCTCAAAATCAATCAAATGAAAGATAAAAACCATATGTATATATACCGTCTGCTAAAACAGATAGAAAATGAAATCAAACATCCCAAGGATGTATCGAAAGTTTCTGAATGTTCAGTGACTTCACTCTGCAAAAATAGTAGTTCTTATTGCTTTTCAGTGTGAGTTATCATTTTTTTATTATACACACACATTTAAAGAATAAAGAATATTAAACGAAATCTTGATTCGTGCCTTCAGGGAGGCACAAGGCATCTCAAACTATTCATCGATAAGAGATGACGATATTAACGATTTGGAAAGTCGGATGATATGATACTGTTTACAATATATTCGTACTTCACAAGATACGTTACAACAATACATGCTAATGGGATTATATCAAAAACGTTTAGGATTTTTTGCACCATACATAGTCCTCCATTGAATTCAGTATAAGGATAGATATAAATTAATTAAAACCAGTTCAATTTCCATCTGTTTGGCTTGGATTAAAACGCTTCGATCCGGGATTAGTCCAAAACTTGGAGTCTCATTAGCAAGTCGATGGGTAGAGTGCATTAAACTTTGTCTTGGATTCCTGGTCCCTACAATTTACTGGTTATCAACAGTGCCATGTTTAGTCGAACTCAAAGTCATCTTTTGTTTTAAATTGATGAGCTTCATATTCGCCATATTCTCAATTATATTCTGTCAATAGCCCAAACTTCACTGAACCACTATAGAAAAAGAGCTAGATGCAAGGGTGGACGAACTGCTGTGGCTTGAGTCTGTCTTCGTATCTTGCACCCCCTGCAGTTTGCATAACAATTCATCATAGTCTATATTTCCACATGAAAATCTATTTTTATTCCACGGATGGTGAGAAATAGCATGTTCAAATGATCTCTCGTGCTTCGTTCTGTGGCAACAGCTTCTCATCTTTAAGAGAACTGAATCAGAGATCGGTTCATGGTCAGGCGGACTGTCAGGTACGTTTTTATGCATTTGTAACCAGTCTCGATATCCAACAATTCCTGGACAGCTGTGAACACGGTAAAGACCATCGCCTTGTCGTTCACAACATGTCAATTCGCTTCCAGATAGCAGATTAAACCAGTGAGTCCCAAAGTTTAAATGACTGCTGCTACCCGAACAATTTAATTCTTTCCCTTCTCCCGTTTTCAGTCCGTCAATCCCTTTATCTTTATCTCTCGGGTGACTTTTTTCTCGAAATGAACTACCTACATAGACAAAAAACAGCATTAGTCAAACATTCCTACTATAAAACAATAAGGTACTTGGTGACTATAATACCCTTTCAGAGTAAACACATGCAGCATGCATATGCGGGATAACAGATATTTGATTTGTCATAAAAGAAGTTTACCTGAGCTTAATTCCTCATATGCAGAATGCATTCAATTACAAAAAAAATATTACATTAGAAAATGATTGAAGTTCATACAAAAACGACTATTAATTCATACACAACACATCAACAGCACCGTTACTGAAACTACATGAGACTTTTGATTGTACACAATTACAATTACAATATTACGCGTAGTTTTGATTGTACAAATATCGTTTCAAAAACCTTTTTTCGTATTATGCACAATTTACGATTTTTTACATCCTCAGTTTTAAATAACTTTTCACGAACGTAGTATGATTGGACTTTTGATTTGTGAGTTAGATTGACCATTCAAAAAATTAAAACTTGGATATGCAATTAATGTTGAGATACATGAATCGTCGGACCTTCTGAACACGATGATGAGGACGATGGATCAGAGTTCGAAATATTTTCCGCAATGCTCCATCTTTTAGGACGACTCGCCTCTCCACTCGCCCATTCCAATCCCGATGAACTACCTCCAGCATAGCTCTTCCTCTTCTCTAATGTGGAAAGATTCAATCCGTAATTTGGAAAAAGCGCATCAGACGATTTTCGCTTCTCGGGAGACTTCGAATCAATGTTCGCAAATGTAAAAGGCATTTCTGCCGTAGAAGAACTGCATGAAACACCTTCATCTGCAGATGACCAGTGACCACTGTCTGACGACCAGAGCTAGAGATAATTGACATTAATCAAATCAGTAATTAACACAGACTAATTAACATAGTTTCCTACTGACATAATTTTTAAAATAGATGACAAACCTGTAGCTGCCTTGAGGGCTTTGGTGATTTAGATCTGATACTGTTCGTGTCAGAAAAAACTCCATCGTCACCTGCACCTCCAGATTCTGTCATTTCCCAGGAACCAGATGCCTGAAGATCATTTTCTGAAATTTCTGAACCGATTCCACTTGTACTCACTGAATCCGACCGTGAAAATTCTCTTTTGTAACAACCCACTGGACTATTAAGTGCTAACGATTGAGCACTATCTTCTCCAATACTTGTGGTACTAGTGGAGCACGAAGGCATTACCTCAGAAATCGGTTGGGATTCATCTTCTTTAGGTTTCGTATCTACTCCTTCAACTAGTATTTTATAAACTTTAAATTTTTTCCCATAGTCACTTCCTTCCGCTTGTAATGGACTTCCAGAAACGACTTTTGACGACGACTGTTCAAAATGATGCTGCTGGTACTGTTCTATAGAAGATTTCCGATTCTTGAAGCCTTTGGAAAATGAAATTGACATAGATTGTCGCGTGACGGATTTAGTGACAGACTCCCACTGGCCAAGTTCTTCTTCTTGAATAGACGTTACATTCTGTTCCTTCACCAGTCGGGTGGGTCTTGAGATGGTAGGAAAGCCAAGGCTAAGAGAAGTTGAAGGAATGGCACATGTGCTTCCTGTGCGATTTTCTTTGCCTAAAGGCTTATCAAACTGAAGTCTAGCCATTGCAGTTGTAGGCGAGGAATCTTTAGGACTAGAAAGGCTTGGTGTTTCACCAAAGGAAGAAAATCTAAGGGAAAGATTCACCCGTTTTCCTGGGGATTTCACTGTCACTGGGGGTGGAGATGGAGTTGATTGTGGTCCAAGAAAGTAATCAGATGACTGTGACACAGAACTTGAGAAACTTGGAGCCTGTGCATTTTTTTCGATTATCTTGTCTTGTACTAGCTGCTTTTCGTATTCCAATAGCTGACCCAGGAAGTTGAAATTTGGTGAAATCGTTGCTCGCTTAGCTTTAACATATCTATACGCATCTTCACAAGTCATCTGCAAATGACGCATTACGTATGCGATGGCCACCGTAGGTGATCGAGAAATCCCAGCAAGGCAATGCACGAGAACACTTTCATTTGACTCCCGTGCTTTATCTGGAAAATAAAGAATACACATGAATATTTTTCTATTCCCATTACACTGCTATAATTTATTCATTCATTACTCAAGACTTAAGCATGTATTTCTTACCAACAAATTGGAAAGCCTGAATGAAATGAGGAAGCAACTTTTCATTGTGACTGTCATTTACAGGAATCCTCATGAAATGGCCATCAGCAATAAATTCCGGTTTCGGGCATTTGTTGCTTACATTCAATTCGTAAGTAATATTATGACTCTAGAGAGTTAATTAAAAACACTCTGAGGTAAGATTATGATACTAAGATAACTGCTATTTACATGGTTAAAACATTTTTTTTAATCACCTGAAGTAGTTCCTTATTATTAGCATCTTCCTCAGAGCCCAAATAAAGAAATGGGAGAATTCGTGTTGGCCCACAACTGGTTATTGGTAAGCAAGGTTGCGAGAGAGCAGTTAGACCAGGATATTTCCAAATTTTGTTTTCACAAAATTCAGGGTACAATGTCTGGAACCCAATAAACCCTCCAGACACTAGGTGAACTTTTTCAAATACGAGAATAAGTTTCTTCAGCAAAACATAGATAAAGCTGTCAGGCGAAACATCGTCGGCAGATTGCGACCGTTGATCATAAACTACGACATCGGAAGTTTCATCGATTTCGATTCGACAATGAACAAGTAAGTCCTTTAAAGAGATCTGTAACATTTTCCAAACAATAAATTATTACTTTAGTTGACCAATATCTTCACATATGTGCATTAACTACAACTGCACAAGAAGTAATCATATTATTTCAACCCACACGTTCTAGTATCAACTATAGTATGTGTCTACTTGAGTTTACTAAACATAACATCTTAAGTTCATCGCCTACACTACTATTTCCATCATCCTTTCTATATAGAAAAAAACTTATATGGATTTGACACCTACATACAATGCTTTTGCAATACTTTAGAGACATGAACATTAAATTTGGAAAGCTACAGCGATGATTTCATAGCAGCCCACAAATATTATGATGTTGTCATGTTCTTGTTCCTGCAGTTAGTAAATTTGCATACATTTATTATTTAAAAATTGGTGTTACCAAACACAATAGCTCTAAGGCATACCTTTTCTTGCTGAAGGCGTCTTTTAATCAATTTTGAACAACAAATGTTTACAGATCCAACAACGTGGTTGTCATTGTACTCCAGAAATGATCTGCAGTCGATGATCCTTGCCTAAAATCAGTCAATTGATCGGTCAACTCATTTGAATTCATGTGCATAACTGCTTAAACATTAGTGAAAAAATCATAAGAACGCATACCTTTCTTGAATGGTCCGCAAGAATACTTGCAAGCTGTACTGGACTGATATTACAAATGCGGGAGTGTCGCAAAGCCATGCCCACAATACGTGATGTATACACAAAAAAGTATACGAGCAAAAAGTAATTACGACGATGGTTCACCGGAAGCGTTGCTTAAGCTTCTTGACAAACCAAGGAGCAGCGATGAATGCCAAATGTAGGGACGACAGACTTTGAACAAATTTTGGTAAAAAAGAAGCGTCTTGAATGGCCAGTACAAGCAAGCTAACGATCCAAATGGCTCCAAGCCATTGGACTCATGCTGCTGGAAACTGAACACCGACTTCGGATTCCCAAGGATTAGTCTGTGACAAGCAGGAGTCTTTCTTTTGATGAAAAACTACTTCCGTTTCTGTGACACGGATACCTGAAGGAGGATACTGCACTGTAATCCAACAGGGGCACGTCCTCGTTGAGATTTGACTGGACTTTATGAAACACCGATTTGCAGTCATTGTTGTATTTGAGGAGTCTCGGACATTGATTCCGTTATAATATTCGTCAGTTATGATGAAGTCACCACAGATCTGTGTACAAGCAAACATTTACAAAGTGCATCAGTATGAGAAATCGTTAAAAAATTGTATGATAAGTTTACTTATCAAGGTTCAACAAAGGCAAAATTGTACTTTGATACAGATTATCTAAAAATGACGCATCGTTTTTTATTTATTACCAGATTGCCACATCAAGTACTCTGCCTGATGATTTTATCAACCACTACTCAGGAATACTTCAACATTGGTTTTTTATCAACTAATTTATCATTTATCATGCAACTAATTGCACTTTTTAAACCTTTTATAACTTGTAATTTCAGCTTAAAATTTAATGATTATTTAATACAACCTTTTATCAATCGTGAACAAAATTTAAACTTGTCTTTCTTCATTCTTCTTCTTAATATCCCAACAAAAAGACCATACCATGCAAACAAACATGGTTTATTTATCTTATCATTCAAACTTCTACTATGCTGGCTACTATATATTAAATAAATAATGTAGTGAGTATTTACTTCCTATTTTTGTAAATAAATAGTATTAAGTCCAAAATTTAAAAAAAAACTGCTTGCTTATTAATGATTCTCCAAGAATAAATAACACCTAGGACAACACGGTAAATCACAAACTTATATAACTGCTGACCACACCACACCACACACTTTTTGGTTATAACTAACTTGCTATAAGTACTATTTCGATTGTATTATCGAAATGCGTCCATTCTACCTATTTTAATACAAAGACGAAAAAACATAACTGTTTGACAAAATGCAGACGCAACAATTAATTTTTGTTTGCGTTCAAACTTAAAATTGTGAATAGGTTATTAATACTGTTGTAGCACAGTAAAATTGATATTAAAAATACTGACAATAGTATTTTCTAAGGTTACCGATGATGCGATATTCAATATAATCTTAAACTTTTTATATGCTCTATGCATATTATGTTCGTATTTGTATGCTTATTCTAGTAGTAAAGTTGAAGTAGTCTCGTCTCGATGTTCAACTAACTAAGGCCATATTATTCACACATTGGATGATCAGAATAATAAATAAATAATCACATTTAACAAACTATAACCCCTGCCTATCACCATAGTTGTCTATAATACAGTATCTTATGTTCTCTCGCTAAAAGCCTAAAAGAGTTGTCCTCCAATTCATAAGCACAGCCATCAATGCCATTAGGTAAACGTGCTCAAGACAAACAGGCCTAAATAGAAATATAAAAAAATCTTGTTGAATATGAAGAGGTGGGGATTCGTAAAAAACTTGATCTCATCACTTATCATAATATGCATGATCATTATCTTTTATTAGAGAACCGTATAGCTAATTTCTAAGATGTGACTTCATGATAAAAAGATTTGTTCAACAAATTCCATAACCTACGATTCTCTGGTAGGTCAAGTCAAGTCTTAAAAGGTTGAAGTTTGACTTGAAAAATTAGCGTCTTCTTAATAATGTTTCCATGTCAATATGATTGAATTGAGAGTAAGGAAATTTAACAATTTTAATTATTTATCGGCTTCTTTCCAAAATGCTGGACTATGAAATTCCGTATGTTCTTTACCTCTGCTATAATTTTCCCATAAAATCTAAAGATTCATAAATACTATCCACTCCTGAATAACGAATGCTAAATTTTGCATGGTATAAATAATTTAACGAAAGAAATATGCTATAAAAATAGCTTTCAAATCTTAAATACTGCTGACAGAATGAAAAAGCAATATATGTTGTTTTAAGGCAATATTCGATCATTCATTACTGACATTCAGGACTGTACGGATTGCATTACGCCATAATTTCATAAAAATGTAATGCACAGAAGGCAATTTAATCCACATAGGCATAACTACCATGAATCAAATTGCAAGAATACAAGGTCAAGTGTCATTTGTCACCTACAACTCTATACCACCACCTTCAATTTAAATGCGACCTAACATCCACAAAGTTTCTTATTTTATCTTTAATGTAAGATGATTACTAATCATTGATAGTAACTTTGGTGTCAAAAGTTCATAACAAGCCGATAACATTTTGGATTTTTCCTTACAGCTTTAAAAAAATCTTACAATTAGTTTCCATTAATAGTTTAATAATACATGACATCCATGCTTCCATAGCATCGAAAGTGATAAAAGGTTACGCTATTCACTATTATATGTTATAAAGGTCTTCAATTTTAGATTTAACATTAAATACAAAATACAACACGTGGATGAAATAAGACTGTCACAAAACAAAAAAATCAAACTACACTACAAAAAAGTATTTCCTTCATGATGGTCCATTGTCATTGTCCAACAACTATCTGTGAATCGTTGATTGAAGAAAATGTCATTCCATAATTTAAATATAGATCAAAGTCAACAAATCGTATCGATTGTTCTTGCAACTCTATTTGCTTACATTTAGTGTTTTTAATTGTTAAACTTCCTCCACTCACCTCTTAAAATGTTTTGGTTTGCAATTAATGCAAGGCAATGCCAAATGCATTAACAAAACCTCATTTGAAATAGTACAGCTGTACAGCCAGCAACAGCGTTTTATTTACACTGATTAGTCTTCGACCTTCTCACTTCTTCTTCTTTTAGTTTATTGTCCCTTCGGCCTTCGATCAACAAACGGTACACTGTGTAAACGATGATGTAAATGGAAAAAATGAAACACTCCGGCCGTCTGTATAGCCCTTCAGATATTATCCTTAATCGTAATCGTAAGTAAAAAAAGGCCTTCGATTGTCCTGCAAAATTTAATCGTTTGATCGCAAAATTCGTTCTTGATTTATTGTAAGTAAAGTACACAGCGGCACTCTGCTAATGCTAATGAATTGTCTAAATCCAACAACGTCAATTCGGTAGTATTCGGTTTCGGTAGTAAAAACAATGAATGACAAATGAACAGTCTCTTCAATAATGAATTGATGAACTACAATTGTAAATGAATGATCACAAATCACAAAATCCACAAAGTTGTGTTTTGGACAAACAACAACAATGAGCTATCGTGTATCGGGTGAAAGTTCAAACAACTGATTGACTGGAACGAAACGAACTAAAAAGACTGGGGGGTGTGGTCTGGTGTGCCATATCTTCGTTTATAGTATGAAAAAATTAAGAGGAAAAAGGTCGGTCTGCTTTAAAGGAAAAGTATTAATACTAATTTACTATAGTTTCAGTTGTTTTATTAGCGTAGGACTATGGTTTTTAAAACATAATAATAATAATAATGTAGTAAAAGTGGATATTATTATTAGACTAGATGAAGTGTACAGGGCGAATAGTGTCTGTGCTCCCTTCCATTATAAATTGTAGTATTTACTTCAAGTAATATTAATAATAGTCGTGGGGGTAGTTGGCTTCCACTTACTTCATACTTAGGTTTCTTATAGAATCACAAACACTGCCTGCACTGTGTGAAGTTACACTCTCTCACAGCCCAAGTGAGGAATGACGTCACCCGCACTCTCGTCATTTATCGCCATTCTCATTGGTTCCTAATTGTATCCATTGGAGAGGATGACTCATCTCCAAAAAACTGGCACTGACACCCTCACAGGACACCACCACCACCACTTCTCATATGCCCATTTCAGCCCTACTCTTATTTAATTGCTTAATCATTCATTATATGCATAGTCTTCTTATCTATTCTTGCACCTTGCACCTGCATTTTCTCATCCTTTGGAAAAAATATGCAGTTTATGCAAATGATCTGTCAGAAAGATCGAATGTGGATACGAGTGTAAGTTAAACTTCCGTTATAACTGCCACTATGAAACACGATTTGTGAAAAGATGTTAATTTATAATAGCTTACAGCTTTTAAATCGATTAGTTGATTTGACTAATCAATTAGAAATTAAAAATTCAATACTTTCAAGTCTCATGATTTATGAATTTTAAGGTATCATTTGCATTGGTTTTTCATTCGTAAGCTCGGAAATATTGCTTGAAAAGGTTTAATATCGGAGTAAATTGTAATTATTGTAAGTATGCATTAATGAACTTGACTTTGGAATGAAAAAAAACATTTATTTAATATTAAAGGACATGTTGTAAAATAACATTTTATAAAAATGAGCTTTTTACTTAACTAATAACGCAAACGCACAATCTATCATTACATGACAACAACAGGTACCATAGGGTACCTTATAACTGGTATAGCACATTGAAAAATAAAGGAACAAATAAAATGACTAAGATTTTTCCTTGGTAGGCTTCTGTGGCATGGGCCCTAAATTTGGAACAGCTTCATCCCAAGGACCATACACATTATACTTGTACTTTTGGGAAGCCACGAACAAAACTGGTGTCACTCCGGTGATGAATAATATTGCAATAATATATGTCAAAAAATAATTGACAGACACAGTTGAACAACCACACGAGATTAATAAAACCATACCGGCTAAACTAGTAGGAGTATCCCATAGAATGTAAGAAAACATGGGAAACAAAATAAAGCTCATTACACTTAAGGTTATCAAAGCCAAAGAATGATTATCCGTTGGAAGTCTTGATGCAAGAGAAATAGAGGCAATAACTGCTGTGTTCATGGACATCGTTTTCGACACAAAGAATCCAGGAACTCCATAGTCGCCGGTGAGAAGGTGAAGACCAAATAGAATGACAGAGCAGGCATGAATTGTATCAGTACTTATTGTGGCTGTTAATGTCCTTAGTATAGGAGCAAACTGGTAGGAAGACACAAGAAAGACAATTGCAACTTTCATATGTTCCTTCGGGAAAAGAATTCGAATGCTTTCAAATCCGAAAGAAATTGGCCAGAAGGTGTAAACTTGAAAGATAATGTGACCCAAGACGGAGCTAGTCCAACAAGTCTCGATGACAGTTCCAGGTTGGATTTTATTTATTCCTAGTTGATAATAGATAAGATAAAAGAGAACAACCATCGAAAACTGGAATGCCAAACGTGATGATCTAGAAATGACATCGATTAAGTCCCAATGATGTGGACATGGATTTAGTTGCAACTCAGCCAAGAAATTCGGATCCGTATAGTTATCTGCAAATGGCCGTTGGTGATATAGTGGCATGACTGTAGGGTACTTCCCATCTCCAGAACCCGGCGTCTTGGGACCTTTTTTTGAATACTGTCCTGCCATATTCGTCACCTTACATTTAAAAACAAAAAAAAATCATTAGCAAATCATTTCAATTTAACTCAAACTAGATTTTGACTTGTAAGCTCATGAGTGTAGCATTTTCCCACTAATTAATAGCTAAATTCTCATTTCTACTTGAAAATGATAAATCGCAACCTTCATAATATATTTCCTCCAATGGGAAAATTTCGATACTAAATTTCCAGACAAATTCTTTTCCCACTGGTGACTGG
>JAQFYJ010000728.1:0-11659 GCA_034694685.1 Isotoma anglicana | reverse complement strand
TTTGTTCTTTTTTACTAAAATATTGAGACGCCCAGAAAATTCTTTAAATAGAAAAATTCTTCTTGCTTTAAAGAAAATTAGTAGTTTAGACAAAATAAAAATGAGACATAATTGGTATAGAGAGTTAAGATCTCTACTGTTATCTTATTAAGTCGATTCTATAGTTAACTTAGAAGATATATATAATAGTACTGAAGAAAAGTTGACTTATGTTAAAGTTAAAATATTTCAAATTGTAAAGCATATAAATGAACGTATAACTGAAACAAATATTTGTCGCATGAATGAATCTAATATTAGTATTAGTATTAGGTATTTCAAAATGACAAGTCAAAGCACTGTAGTTTTGTCAGAGAAAAAAACAACAGCATGAATACCATTCGAAAAAGACCGTTTCAACCCGAAACCTGGAAAGATAACCAAGTAAAAATACGTCGAAATAGTGGAGAAACATACATTCCTCGAAGTGGTGAACCGAAATCTGGAGTAAATGGGCCAACTCAGGTAAACTTTTTAACTTTTAATCTTGACTATAAGTTCCAATATTTATTTATCAACGATAAAAAGTTATTCATTGTTTCAGGAAAAGGCTTGTGGGGATGATTGCATTTTGATTGGATGCACACTTGGACTTCCAGTTAGGATGCAGATTTTTGGGAAATGAAAAATTATAACACACAGAGAATTTTTTTGGCTTCTTTGCTCCAATATCAAACTGTCAATGAAAGAAAAATGTATAGGTATTTCTTTTGATCTTTCGTAACAGTATATTCAAAAAAGTAATAAATTCTAAAAATTATGAAAATATTCAGTTATAACTTACTGCATGATGAACGGAGACATTTTGTGTGCCGGAAAACTTTCATGGACACGTTTAGCGTAAAACATAAAACCTTGGAGTACTTAAAACAACGAATTACTCATGGAGAACTGCAAATTACTGATAAAAGAGGCCTTGCACCGCATCCCAACCCTATTGACCCGAACATTATTACTATGATGGAGCAACATTTGGACAGATTTCCCAAGCGCGAGATTCATTATTCAAGAAACAAGTACGGCAAATTCTATTTGAATCCGGACCTCAACGTCAGTAGAATGTTTAATTTGTTCGTCCACGTGAACCCAAACATCCCAGGCGTAGATCTCAAGCAAAATCTTTATCGTTCAGTGTTTCGAAAATCTGGATTGAAAATAGTCCTTCCTCGGTCGGACACCTGCAAAACCTGCGATAGGTTAAATGTGTCACTGATTGCGGCCAATGATCAAGTTGAAAGACAAATAGCTGAAGAAGCTTTACACAGTCATCACATTTCTTCTGATAACGCTTATGTCCGAATGAATCAAGATTTAACTCGAGCCCGCGAAGATTTGAGATACGTTGTCATTTGTGGAGACCTTCAACAGGTAACTTTCTAGATTAACATTTTGGAAAATAAAATAGCCTATGTAAAATAATAAAGTGTGTAGGTCATACTGTAAAATTTAATTTGTTGAAATTTAGGTACTTTTTTGTCCCACATTAACCCATTCGGACGTCTTCTATAAACGTCAGCTGTCGACATACAACTACTGTCTGTACAACGGAAACACCCAAAACGGAACCATGTGTGTCTGGGATGAATCTATAGGGCAAAGAGGAGTGGACGAGGTTGCTTCCTGTCTATTGACTTATGTTCAAGAGTCCCTTTTTTGTCCCTTTGGAGCCTGGGCAGCAGAGGACCTTGGTTTTCTGGAGCGACAGATGCCGGGGTCAAGTTAATAACTGGCAAATCGTGTGCCTTTTTCTGTATTTGATCTCTCGCCGGTACTTTACTGAAGTGGAACAAAAATTCTTGTTGACCGGTCATACCTTCCTTCCCTGTGATCGTCTTTTTGCGTTAATCGAAAAGCGAAGAAAGACTGCACAAGTCATGGTGCCAAATGAGTGGATCTCAGTCCTGCAAGCAACTAGAGTTGATAATCCATTTACAATTCAGCTGATGACTCAGAACAATATCATGAATATGAAATCGCTGGAACGACTGGTACCGCGCCCCCACAACCTTCTCATTACGTCAGTTCCTTGGCTTAGAATTTCATTTGAAAATCCTCACGGCTTACTTGTAAGGCCAGACCATAATATTGGTGTATGGAATATGTTTCGAATTTTTGCTCCGAATCAAAGAGGTAGATTGGTTAATAGAGAAAATTGGAAATTTGCAGCGTTGGGGGATCATAATTTAATACCTCAGTACCACGATCTAATTCCTATCTCAGCAGCAAAAAGAGCAGATCTCATGTCATTTTTGGAATTTATGCCACCACTCTATAGACCCTTTTATATAAATTTACTTTTCCAAAATGAATAGTTTTGATCTTGTTCATGCTGATTTTTGAAAGTTTGTCAATTTAAACTGTTATTTTCTTTTAAAAATATTGTATACCTTGTTGTTTGTAAGCAATATGATTTTGTCGTTTTGTATATTCTTAAAATTAGCTTTGCGCTTTTTAACCAGATGCATGTTTAATGGTGATGGTATTAAAATACAAATTGCTTTTTTTAAATTATAAGAACAATTAATTACACCCCGAACAATTTTGCACTAAGTAACCAAGTGAATTATTTTACCGAGTTAGGTTTTTCGAATTGCAGTCTCAATTATTACTTGTCACAATGTACCAGAAAAAACATAAATATTTATTTACAAAATTATGAATAGAACTTCCAGATATTCTTCATGTAGCAATATTACTCCAAATGTTCAAACAAAGACTCTCCAATTACCTTCTATCAGTTCAATCTGCGGAATACCACTTAGGTAATAATGCATTTAATATCTGTAACCTTAGTTGTATTGAAAATGTAATAAATAATTCTTAAAAATAACTTAATCGCGATAGTGTAATATACTATAATTATTAATTAACCTAATCATGTAATATTCTGCCTTGTAATGTAAGGCGAAGTAAGACTTCGCTCTCTCAGTGTCTTATGACTAAGTTATGACACACAGAGCAGACGACGCTCACAATCAAACAAGCAAGGCATAGTCCTCACCGACCAACACCACACATCAGATTCATCCCAGAGGCCGAGGAGAGAAGACCTCCACCAGCAGCAGCAGTTTTATATAATCAGAGCTTGTTAATCCCGGATGGATTAACGGGATTAAAAATTGGATTAAGGATTACTAATCCCTAATCCTTAATCCCGGTAACAAAATTCTAGCTGATTAATCCTTAATCCTTAATCCCACTCTCAAATTATTCTCTAGTTAATCCTTAATCCTTAATCCCGGGGTTACATTAATCCCGTTAATCCCACTGGGATTAATTTCGGGATTAATTTCTTTTGGTTTTTTGTTAAATTTTTGTTTACGCAGTTTCCCAAATTTGTTTGAAAGATAAATTTTGCAGTGGTTTTATCGTTTTCAATTTTTCTACCAAGTGTTTTTAAACTGGAAAAATTTTGTAAACTAAAGAGTCACAAATGTGCAACACTAACTGTGCATGCATTTTAATATGTATTAGTTATATCGGTATTAGTAATTAGTATTTCACCTAAGAGATTAAAAAATATTTAAGATAATATTTTGGGCGAAATATCAGATTTGCCTAATGCAATACACTTACAATTTTAATTCATAATGCAGTAAAATAATTAAAAATTGGAAATTATTTTTCGGAAAGGTTGCATTAATTTCGTGTTAAGTTTTATGATTTTAATTTTGTTCCATGAAATGATCTAATTTACTTTGAAATTATTTGTTTGCATTTATTAAAAAATATCTTGAAAAAATTAATCCCAGGGATTAAAATTAATCCGGATTAATTAATCCGTAATCCTTAATCTCAACGCATCTCAAAAAATAAATTAATCCCAGTTAAAATTAATCCCAATATTTGGTTAATCCTAATCCTTAATCTTAATCCCAATTTTTGAAAAATTAATCCTTAATCCTTAATCCCAGCCGAAATTTTGTGGGATTAACAAGCTCTGTATATAATATACAGAATTGGAATAATTGATTTTAGTTTTAATAAATAGTTTTATTATTAATTGTGTTTGTGTCCCTTTCGTTGGATTGAATTGCAGAAAAGGAGCCTCTTTCATAAAGGGTATGTACAATGTCTAAAAAGGTCATGGATATTATAATAGGGCAATTTAGGTGCATCCTACAGGTCGCATTATATAATATCTAAGGATGAGCCTGCCGTGGCATAAAGGGTAAATAGGAAAAGGGTCTCGTGTCTCTATATAGCATAGTCTTTTCTTCACAAATGTAAAGGCCACAATGTACACGTACAGTGGGTATCACATTGTAAATTCAAATAAATAAATAAATTACCATTAGGAAGTGAAGGGTGGGATAATATTTGAGAAAGTGTCTCGCCTTATTCGCCAAATGAAGTGTCTTTGTGCAATGGTGACCGAATAACTATGAGACTGCACAAAGGACTTCTTTACAATAATTACTTTATTGTATCAATTGCTAATTAATAAAAGGTAAATACAAGTACTATTATTGTATGGGACTGTCTCGGATTCAAGATACACACACCGCATGGGGACTCCCGCTTCCTTCATAACTTTCAGAAATAGGAGAAAGTACACTTAATACAAAACCTATGAGGCACTCATAAACAGTGTCTCATATATAACTTTTACATGAATGTCTATTATAAATACACTACAATTGTGAGTGAGTATTTAATCATGTCATCTGTTAATAAATACGCAAATAATTATAAACAAACGTAGCAAACCTTACCACTGTTACTATGTGTCGCCATGTTGTCACCGTGGAGTTTTAGGAGGTCATTATCAACACATTCCACTTTAAAATACCCGGGTGGACAGCCTTTTATGCTTGTTCTATCTGTATTCAGAAGTCCTTTAGCTTCGCACACCGTTTTACTGTCTTTTCCAGCTGGTACACAGCTGCTCCAAGAATATTCTATAAGAACAAAAATAGGGTTTTAGCAGTAAGGTACATTGCTTCAATAAATTCAGTTCTGTGAGCTACATAATTTACGTCGCGACTGGCAAATCGTAAAATTTCGTAGAGCGTGATCGTAGCGACTGTTAAAAATTTAACGCGAAGTTACATCGTTAGATTTTCGTTAAGAAATCTACTCATTTGTACATTCGATGTCGCTTCGCATTTGCTTGCTCCTTCATAACTGTTAGCGACTTTAGATGCATTCCCGTAATGCTTTCAAGCATAGGTGAATCTGTCAGGGTTTTGCCAACTAATGGAAAAATAATTGAATTATTAATTAATAATTATTTATCAATTAAAATCAAATGAATTATTAATTAAGCATTACTTTTCCAAAAAATTCTAATTCAATTATTAATTAATAATTATTTCCACTTCCAGTTTTAATTAAATTAAAAATAAATAATTCTTGCGTCTTGAAATTTTAATTGAATTAACAATTAACAATAAAAATTAGAATGAAAAATAATTAAATTAATCATTAATTATTTTTAAATTAAAATTTCGAATTATATCTATAGATTTTTACTAATCCAGCCATTTATTTCTAAAATATAAACAGCCAGTTATTAAAATTTACGATTTTAAGAATACACAACGAAATTTATACTGAAGTGTACAAAGAAAATATCCAATGTTAAATAATTTTTTATTTGTATTAAATTAAATTAACCATTATTAATTAATTCCTATAAATAACCAATTATTAATTAAATTATCAATTATTTACAAAGTTAAATTAATTAGTAATCGAAATATGAATTATTTGACCTTTTAAAATAATTATTAATTAAATTTTGAATTGATTTGAAAATTTTAATTAATTATTAATTATATTTTAAATTACTCGGAAGTTTTTAAGTCATTAATAATTCAAATTACCAAATTAATTCATTATCGCATCCCTGGCTGTATATATATTGGGAACTTTTGACGTGCGTATCACGGATGGATTAGGGATTTAGGACTTTTTACTTGGATAAAGGGATTAAGAAGCTTTAGTACAGAGAATTTTGAGCCATGCTTTACGAATTTTGTTTAAATTTTGATATGCTGATAGAAAAACTTATATGTCATATATAAATATACTAACCGTAATTTGATACTTTTTCAAAAACAAGAATGCGGCACTGGCTTAAAAATAATTTGTCGTACTTTGTCGAAAGTATTTTTAAAAAATGCCAATTTTTAAGCAGTCATAACATAGTATCATACATGGGGTGGACATTATTGACGAGTCCACGTAGCAGTCACAAAGCTATAGCTTGCTAGTCTCAAGAGTGTTCTTAACATTAAAATGTGGGCTGCCTTTTATAGTCAGTCCAGATAGATAAAGGATTAAAGAAAACTGACAAGTGTAGGGATTATTCCAGTTTAAACTAAATTATATGAAATTGGATAATTTATATTTTCTAATTTAATATCCTACGTTATCTTATGTTTAATTTTAAGGGAAATCTATATAAAGGTATATTCTTTATAAATATTACGTGACCAATTAAATTAATCATTAATTGACCATTCACTTAAACCAACTGTGTCACATCATTTTGATTACCTAAATCCAAAGCTTCCATAAATAGCAGTATTATCTGAGAATTATAGTCCACTTAAAACCCTCATCAGTATCATTATCTACTTCATAAATTATCATGCAGTCTTTAATTGTACCCTTCAATACTTTAGTCCTTTTTATGATTTAGTAATGTAAACTTGAACTTACCCCATTCTAAGCTTCTGCAGCATTCATACATCGCACTATTTTTTGTATTTGATGTATTATTATTATTGGAGCAATGAATCACGTCTTTTTTTCCTGTTCCTGCAAATTGTAATCCGATATGCTTTAGGCACGGATCTTCACCAGTAACTTGGTTGATGCACCCGGTCCATTCGCACACTGTAAATCATGAATCATAAGCGCAAATTGAACTAAAAATAAATCTTAGTAAATGGTTTAACAAAGGAGCGTCAGTAACCTTAAGTACCCTTAAATACCCTTCAGTACCCTAAAACCCCTTAAGTACCCTTAAAAAATAATAAGTACCCTTCAAAACCATTAACTACCCTTAAAAACCCTTAAGAACACTTAAAAACCCTTAAGATTCCTTAAAAACCCTTAAGTATCCTTAAAAACCCTTAAGTATCCTTTAAAACCCTTAAGTACCCTTAAGTATCCTTAAAAACCCTTCAGTACCCTTAAAAATCCTTAAGTAATCTTAAGTACCCTTAAAAACTTTTAAGTAACAATAAAAACCTTTAAGTACCCTTAAAAACTCATAAGTACCCTTAAGAGCCCTTAACTACCCTTAAACTCCTTTGAAAGCTCTTAAGTACCCTTAAAAACCTTCTGAAAAAAGCATTGCTTTGACTTTGAATTTATAAAAACACCAAACGTCATTTGTGTAAAATACGATTTACTACATACTCGCAAACGAAATTTTGAAAAAATCTTTAAAACTCGCAAAAATAAGCGGAATTGATATTAACATGTTCTTACATAAAATTCTAGGAGTACTTTATATTTTCCAAGAGTACTTTATAAATCTTAAAAACACTATGATTTCTAAAGGTACTTTATGAAATCGTGGGGTACGTTTTGGTTTGTATTTGTGGTACATGGTTTGTTTTCACGAATACATACGTAATTTTTTTCGAGGAATTGGTCCATTTCAGATAGATGATTTTGGTAACTAAAAAATCTGAAACAAACTAACCTTTAGGTTCAAAGCCTAGTCCGAAAAATGAAAGACTGCTGTAAGTTATCTCTATTGTCTGGTCTGGGTTATAACATGCGAATTTGACACAATCTTTCTGGATTGGGGGAAAGCAATTAGTATTGTTACAATCTTTCCAAAAACGTTTCTGGCCTGTAAGTATCTGTTAAGAAATATAAAACTTAAGTTTACCTTAAATTCAAAATAAAATATTTTTAGCGTATTTATCATGAACAATTAAAATATTTGTAAATAACAAATTGCAACAATATAAAATTTAAAAGCAACGAACAGTTGGTAATTGTTGTCAAAAACGTATAGCTTTTAATTCAATCAATTTTTTTCGTATTGTTTTTACCCGTTTGTACATCTTATTCTAACACTTGAATAGATATTCTATCAAAATGCTCAAATAGGGTGATTAAAAAATTGAATAGTAGACGTGAATTCAATTACAATTACATAACTGAATGATAAAAGAGAGTTTTTAGGTTATAAATGCTGAAAAAATCTTCATTGTTTCATAATAAACATTATTTTCCAGACTACAGTTAATTTTCCGTTGCTGGGCTTCCGCTTACATTACCTAGGCACTCAGCGCAATAAAACGTTATGTAGCGAGACCGATTACTAACACGGCGAGCAGGGACACTTAAGCAGTATATTCCAACTGAGGATAAGCGATAACATACTTCAATCTAGTTTTAAATACGAGACGTTAGGTCGAGATGAATAAAATGCGTTAAGATTTGATCCAGTATACCATGTGTGTACGGAGTTTAAGTACTATTTTAAAAAAAAGTCGAAATAAAAATATCGAATGCCAATGCTGAATAGTAATTTTGATTAAGAAATGTTTGACCACAAAATTTATACCAAAACATAACATGAATACATATTCGACAACCAATTTCGACAACCCCCTTACAAACGTTACTCGTACTTTTAGTAAGGTTGGTTGGTTGGTAGTTCAAATTAGTAATACATAAGGGTTCTGGCATACTAATACTTCCAAAATTTTACATCATACTTTACAATCTTAATTAGCTTTCTTTCATATCGAAGACAACATTTTCAGAAATAAAAGACTTTGTTGTAGTCTTACCCTACGGTAAAGCACCCAAGTTCGAAGCCATATTACCCTTCTGAACAGCATTTGAAATCTCCCACCGTAAAACTGCTTCCGCTTGCGACTCCCCAGATGTTATTTGTAAGATGTAACCACTGACCAACATTTCGCTAGTCTACACGGTTTTGCGAACAAAGAAACCCCAACCCTAAAGGGCATGGTACTTGGCTCTTTTGTTGCTATCAGGTAAATTACCCTCAAAACCAGCCTAAGTAGAACCACTAGTTTAATTTGAAGGTGCATACTTATCTTGGCTAGTAATATCTCAAACAACGAATTTACGTAGTGTCCCTGAGAAAAGCAATGTAAATGTTTTATTATTATGACTAGCATGGACATCGTAAATGCATGCAGTCTTGTCCTATATTGAAACTTAGGTGGGATATCTGACCCTCGTTTTTATCTACATGTTAAGTAAATATTTAATCGTTCTAAGTTGTAAGAGATTGTTAGTCGTTGCATGTGTAAATTTTATCTCTTGTGACTGTCTTGAAGTCTATTGTATTATGATGTTCCTTTTTTACCGTTACTCGACTAGTCCTTAAATTTAATTACTTGGGGCGACCGCAGTCTTTCTGCCCTAATTTTTTCTACCTTTGTCTGGTTTAGTTTTTACCTTTATCTCATTCCTCCAGGTATTTAAGACGAGGCAAAATGCTTCCCTGATTCAGTAATATTTCTACTCCTCAACCGTTACACTGCCAGTTTGGCTAACAATTTCATATATTAAATGGCTTGTAAAAATGGAGTTCTGACATTTAATTCCAAATAAATTCGTAGTTTCGATTATGTATCTTTCTCGTCTACTTTGATTGATTACCTGACACCTTTATTGGCAAAGAGCTAGTTAGAGACAGGCCAACATTCGAGTTTTAGAAGCATATTTCAGTACCATTAGGATTTAGACTGAAGGAGTTGAGGTAGGATTGAAGATCAATCGAAATCAGGAGATAAATAAATATTTAGTGTGACACATCCACAACCAGCTTTCAAGGAGCATCCGGAAGCCGGATCAGATGAATCCTCAAAAGTCCCCATGTGAACATCTCAAGGGCCCAATATAATTCCACAAAAGTCCACAACAATGTGAACATCCAAAAGGCGCCATACTACCCCAAACGTCCCCAAATGACCCCATAAGATTTTTCATATGGTACCATATGACTCCACAAAATTTCGCACTTGACAAGATGTCCCAAAAAATCTCATTTGACCGTATATAACACCTTAAAAATCACAACTTGACTCAATATAACACTTTAAAAGTCCCCATTTGAGCACATAAGACTACATTAAAATCCGTACATGACCCCATATGACACTTTAAAAGTCCCCATGTGAGTCCATAATACTACATTAAAATCCTTACATGAACCCAAATGACCATCAAAAACGAGTTATACGGTACTTTATGCGTGAGGTTTCAAATTTTGAAAATTTGAATTTGCCCATATAGCCCGAAATAATTCTAAATCGTCAAAAATGGATTTATATAGCGATTATCTATCGCATTGGATTTATATAGCTCCAATTGGTTTCATATTGCTACAAATGGTTTCAAAAGTTTGTATTGACGATAGTTCAATAGAAATATGCAAATAATTTCTGTTAGCGTTCTGGATGGTTTATTTGATTTTCTTTCAAATCTTGTTTCGGGTGAATTATGTATTGGTAGATTATTAATTTACCTGTTGGTATGTATTTCCAGCATACTCGAGATTGTTTTCCTTACATATACTGTTGGCTTTGTCGTACGGAGATTTGTAAGGTGAATCATCCAAATATACACATTTTGTCCAAAATATCCCAAGATCTCCATCAACTACACACATTTAACAAACGATTAGTAATTCAGTTATTTGAAAAACGTTCAAAACATTGCAAAAGCTCGAGAAGAAAAGGAATATTAAACATCATTTATTACAATAAAACATTACTAAAGGTTAAATAAATATTATCACACTTATCGGATTGGCTTCCCAATTGTCACAAATTAGTTTCAAATAGGTCACCAATCAGTTTTCCATTGGTCACCAATCAGTTTCTCATTGGTCACCAATCGGTTTCCCATTGGTCACCAGTCGATTTCCCTTTGGTCACCAGTCGATTTCCCATTGGTCATCAATCAGTTTTCCATTGGTCACCAATCAGTTTCTTATTGGTCATCAATCAGTTTCCCATTGGTCACCAATCGGTTTCCCATTGGTTGAAAATCGGTTTCCCGTTAGTCGCTAATCAGTTTAACATCAGTCTCAGTCAGTCTGTCTTCCAGTCAACAGCTCTAACAAGCTCTCTTACACATTAATACTACTACCTTTTATTCCATACAAACAGTACATTATTCTGCTTATCATCTCAAGTCAGATCTAATAATTAAATAAATTTAATTTTAACACAAAAATGCCTGGTGCTGTAACACATTCTCCTCAAAAAAATTGTAAACGAACACTTAACATCATGGAAGAAACTGATACTGTTTCAAATAGTGATAGTGCTCCTAAAAAAAAAGTGACACTTCTACCCTGTCTGATGTTGTTGATCTACTCACAACAATCAAAAATCAGCAAGCTGATCTCGATTCCAGAATGAATGTAATGAAATCAAACCAAACAGTTGTTTTAAACAAACTAGACTCACTTGAATCTGTTAAAAAATCTATTAATCAAATTTTAAAAAATATTTCAGACCATGATTCCCAAATTCAAACCCTAGAAGGAAATATGGATACTCTTGAATCGAATGTGCAAATTTATTCAGACTCAATTCAATCACTAAAAAGTGAAACTGAAAAAATACAGATTGAATTAATGAAAATAAATTTAATTTTC
>JAQFYJ010000727.1:0-11663 GCA_034694685.1 Isotoma anglicana | reverse complement strand
GAAATACCTCGACTAGGCTTATCTGAATTCCAGGTTTTAGACCACTGTTACTTTTTATTCTTTTCACATTTATCGAATGGCATACTCCAACAAGCATCAATTGCGTGGCTTTACGAGACAACACAGATTCAGTACTTCTTTATAAGTTTTCTCGACACATCCCTACCCAATACTTCAACATACTTAAGCACAAGTTTAGACTTCTATTAAGTTTATAAATATTGTGAAACAACTAGTCCTTGCTTTTTTTATGTAAATGTAGAATTATTTAAAGAAGAGTTTAATTTGCTTAAATTCTTGCATCGTTATTGTTCAAAGCATTGGATGTTACATAGCCTCTTGCCTAGGGAAGAATACATTCAATTTCAAGACACTGCAGAGAGTGACAAAGGGTTGTTAAATGCCGTCAACAAGGCTAACCAAACAACGTCGCTGCCTAAATTATTTTTAAACGAATTGCTACAACATGCAAATTCGACACTGACATATTGCACTTTAATTGGCAACACATTTAGCCAAGAGTGTAACAGAAATACACCTTTTAAGTATCATTTACGTATTCCAAAAATTGCAGTTGATGTAACATTGCAATACGCGGGAGTTCTGAAAGGGAGCACCGTTTTAACGAATATTGAAGAGTTTACATTTTTGACATGTTATTCAATGACGTTGGACTTAAACATAAGCTTCTTTTTCAAACCGTTTCAAAAAGAGCTTTGGATCGCATTATTCATCACAATATGTATTTTATCGGCTTTACTTCATGTTTATAATCTACAAAGAGGAGAGGGATTGACTATCCAACATATTTATCAGTGATTGCACCACTCTTTGACGATAACTACTCTGTTCCACAAAACACATTATTCTTCACCCGTATAATCATCGGACCGTGGTTATTGGCTTGCGTTTTATTTACAAATAGTTATTTAGGTCTTATAATCACCGATTTAACTTCAACTCGACCCGCGAAAACTGTCGAATACATTAGAGACTTAACGTACCCAATTTGCGACATCAAAAATCAAACTGAATGCAAAAGCTTTTATCACATGGTTATTAAGTATCTTCAGATACTTTATGTGAACGGTAGTGGTGTCTGTCTGTTAGTCCGTTAGTCTGTTAGTCTGTAAAGGCTATAACTTCCGAACGGTTTGACATATCGACTTCAAACTTGGAACACTTGCTCTAGACCCCCATAGCTTGGATAAGTTCGCAGATGGGCCCTGTAGGACCACTCCCAAGGTCACAATAAAAAGGTCAAATTTTTGACCCAATGTTAAAGATAGGGAAAAAAAATTTTTTTTCTCAAATTACTTCTCAAGTTGCCCCAAATAGTTTAAAGTTGCAAAAAAAGGCCAAAAAAGGTCAAAAAGGTCAAAAAAGGTCAAAAAAGTTTCAAATTAAGTTTTAAAGCTTTAAAATAAGTTTTTAAGTTTTAAATTTATGCTTCTGAAGATACTTGGTTATAGTTTTAGTTGTAAAGTTTATTTTTTATTCTTACAATCATACCTGTAAAAGGAACTGTTTTAAACTTTTTTCATCATTTTCGAGAGAGAGTTCCTTAAATATACCGGAAACTTCTAAATTTGGTTCGAGTTTAAAGGTGACCTCTTATCACAAGTACGACCAGCTACAATTGCCGTCAACACTAGTTTCGAAACAGGAAATCACTCTTTTAAGTTTAACTTTACATTTAGGATTACCCAGACGCCTATTTACAAAGCCAATTTTGCAGATTGAGTCTGCCATTGAAGAAGAAATAGCTGAATGTGGACAAACAGCATATGTAGATTACTCCAAGACGATTCAACATGAATACGATTATTTGTCAAAACATTATCCAACAAAGAAATTCTTTGTTGCAAAGGAGAAAATTTTGCCAACCACTGTTGCCTGGGGATTTGACAAATCTGGAGGTTCCAGGCTTCCTTTCTATTTCATGCAATTCATAGAATCTGGAATATATTGGAAGGTGGATGAGCATTTACGCTCATTGAAAAATATACAACGACGTAAATTTTCTGAAACTAATAAACAGCGGTATTTTTTGAGTGAGGAAAAATCACAAATAAATGGAAATATACAAACGATCTTTGTAATGTGCTTTATTGGTATTTCCATTTCGATTTGTATCGTATTCTTTGAATTTTTGAAAGAATACAGTAAACGCAGGCGAATGAAAATGAGTATTACCTCAAGCTTTACCTAAAGTGTTTATTTATAGTTACACCTTCCTCTTTAATGTGAAACGACAGTAAATATCAAAATAATCTACAATTATTCTTTGTTCTCGCATCCAATTTCCGAGCAAATTAATTGTGTGTCGTCTTATTTGTTAATGTTGTGTGCCTCTCATTTTAAGATTAAAACGAATAAATCTTTTAGTTTAATTTTCATTTTTACTATTAAATGCAATTTAGTTGCAAATTAAAAACTTATTAATAAGGAATAAAAATCTTTCCATCCGACAGTTGAATCATGAAAGAAAATAGCTCTCCAGTTCCTTCTTCTTTTTTAAAATACAAATTTTTGCTTTTAAGGACACATTCTTTAAACAATAAATCATTCACAACGCTCTAAGAAAGTATCGTCAGATTTCTATCGTCAATTATACTTTTAAAATTATTTGGGGCTATTTGAAACGATTTAGCCCTATTTGAAACCATTTGGAGCTAACTGAAACAATTTTGTGGTCATAGAAAGGAAGCGGTGATGGAGGAGTAGCTATATGAAGAAAAAAATTGTCCCTTTCTTTAACATTAGGTCAAAAAATTGACCTTTCTTGGGGTTCTTTAGGGTTTTTTTGGGTCCCTGTACAACATGGTAAGCATATGCGGTGGTGGTGGAGAAGCAATATAGAAAAAAAATGTTTTCCCTATCTTTAACATTGGGTTAAAAATTTGACCTTTTTATTGTGACCTTGAGGGTGGTCCTACAGGGCCCATTTGCAAACTTGTTCAAGCTATGGGGGTCCAGAGCAAGTGTTCCAAGTTTGAAGTCGATATATGAAACCATTCCGAACTTATCGCCTTTACAGACATACTACCGGACTAACAGACACCATGAGGGTTCACATAAAGTATCTGCAGGGCCGTAGCCAGAAAAAATTTCGGGGAGGGTTTTTCCGATCCTGCTAATAGAATTTTGCTCCTCCCACGCTCCGCCCCGCCCTATCCCCTCAATGTTAATTTCCGCGTTTCGGGGGGGGGGTTTGTTTGTTTGTTTGTTTGTTTGTCCTTTATCGTCATTGCCGGTTTAGTTCAATACATACTAGTCTTCCACCGGTGACTGTAGGTAGAGAGCTAGAAGCTACTTCATGAAGACCCGTACCAAGTTATCCATTCCAACGGTATTGTAGTAACTAATAGCATCCTATCTAAGATAGTAACTATCTCTAGCAGAGCAAGTACCGTTTTCCTTTCAAATCTTATCACCGAGCCGATCTCCACATCTACCTGCCGAGTAAACCTTCGTAATCATTTGACCCTAAAAACCCTAATTAAGCTACGGCCCTGAGTATCTGACGATACTTAATAAAGAATGAGGTCAAATTAGATGTCCCTCTTGAGTTTTTTTCCTTTTTATTTTGAATGTCTGTAGAAAATAATCGTCCAGGGGCCCTGCGTCACTTAAGATGAAAAACTGTTTTCTGAAAGACATTTTTTAGTAGATACTTATCATTGTGCAATTGTTATAACGAAGAAGTAAACTTTTGTAGTAAAACTTTGTCTGAATGTGATTTCATAAAAACTTACTTTTATGTTTATTAAAAACTAAGAAAAATGCAATTTTGTATTGTTAAATTATTTAAGTATTAGAAAATGTTCTATAATTAAGTAAACACGTAATTCAGCAGGTAAGAAAATTTTATTGTTAAAATAAATTGTTGAAAAAAGTTTATCGACACAATTAAATATCGCAATTTCTTAAATCTTCGACACACGTTGCAAAGACGGCAAAAATATAACAATTGCGAAACTTACAACACACACAATGCAATACAGAGTATTCCCATACAGTTAAAATATTGCAAAGAAGTATCCACAAAGAAACTATTATTACAACACGACGTTGTATAATTTTAGGTTATTGGTAAGTAAAAGTAAAAAATTCAAAATTAGTGAAATAATGAAAAAGTTTCTTTAAAGCTAAGCTGCATATGGTGTTTGTAAGTTTCTTAATGACATAAAACTTTTAAAAACCTCATTTAGCACAGACCTTTAAAAACCAAAATTAAGTTGAAACGAATTGAATAAAAAATATACAGTTACCACAGCTCGACTTTCGCCAAGTAAGTTATTGAAAAGATGATACGATATACTATAGTTAGCACTCTAATCCGGTGAAAAATAACATTTTGATTGAAAAATTAACAATTCTATACTATACGCATCACATTCATTCTATAAAATTAAAAACAAAGCGAATAAAAATGGGAAGGCTCATTTTTGCGATTACTTTGTTGTTAAAATTAACGCATAAAAACTCGGTTCATTCGTTTCCACTGACACTAACAACGTTTCTTCAATCTATTTTAGATTGTCATATTCATCTTCTTTACGATTACGTTGAATCTGATTTTGACATACAGATGCCCTTAACTATTCGCCGCAAAAGTGACGTTGAAGATTATTACGCAACGCAATTTCGAATTCCATACGTTCGTGGGTGTAACTGTATTTATTTCATCGTATATAAACGAAAGTCATCTAGCAAAAAACAATCGGAATCCAAAAGATTTTCGAAAGAAATAGAAGAATTGATGATGACACTACAAACGAATGAACTTCGTCGCACCGATTATGAAGAACCCGTAGCTCGTCTAGGCTTTACCAAAAATCAAATTCAAGACCATTGCTACTTTTTCTATTTTTCTCAATTAACAATAAAGGATTTCGACGAAACTTCCGTTAATTCACTTTATGCTTCAACAGGTATTCAATACTTTACCTTAAGTTTGATTAATTTCGCACCATTAAATACATCATTAGATCTCCATTACGCATACAAATATTGCGAAAGACATATATCCTGCCTGGTTGCAATAAATGAAAATTTACTTAAAAACGAGCATCACCTCCGCGAATTCATGCATCAGTACCACTCAAGATATTGGACATTTATGGAATATATATCAAGCGAAGAGTACCAAAAATATAACGAAGGTTTTCCAGATAATTACAAAGGCGCGCTAAATGCTATTCATACAGCGAAAAATAAAACAATTCTATCAAAGCTTATTTTAAAGGAATTATTAGATCATGGAAATTCTTCGTTAATCTACTGCAAGGAAGGAATTGACACATGCAACAAAAATAACCCATTTAAATTAGGAGTATCAATTCCAACTCTATCACCGTATACTCCATTGTACTTAAAAGGACCTAGCCAAACGAAGTTAGTTGTACTCAATTCCGACGGATTTACATTTTTAACCTGCTACTCATCAACATCAATTTTCAACTTAACTTTCTACTTCGACCCGTTTCAGAAACTACTTTGGATAACTCTATTAGTTACAATTTGTTTCCTATGTGCATTACTTCATTTTTACAAAAAGTATAGAGGCGGGAAAGCAAAATTTCCTACTTATTTGGCAGTAATTGCGCCACTATTGGATGACACTTATTCAGTCCCAAAGAAAGCTGCATTTTGGAATTCATTTATTCCGCGTATTGTTATAGGTCCATGGTTATTGGTTTGTGTTTTACTTACAAATAGTTATATAGGGTTGATAATCACAGACCTCACTTCGACACGTCCAGTAAAGAGTGTTCAGTACTTTGACGAGTTTACCAGTCCAATTTGTAACATCATAAATCAAACAGAATGCAAAAATGTGTATAACATTCGCCGTTCCTTACGCAATCATACGAAATTATTCTTCAAGTTATTTTCATCTTTATCTAATGCAATGTTTCAAAACGATGTTAATTTGTCCACAAGCTACAAATTTGGTTTCAATCTTGTAGTGAGTTTGCGATTCAAGGCGTACAAAATATTTAAACCTGCAGCGCGTATTACTCAAAAGGAAATAACTCTTTTAAGTCTTGATAGTCCCCCACACGTTGTGCCACCTAGAGGCTTGTTTTATAAACTAGTTCTGCCGATTGAGTCCGCTATAGAAGAAGAAATAGTTGAGTGCGGTAGAAAAGCGTATGTCGATTACTCTTTGACAATACAACGTGAGCATAAGTACTTATCAGAACAATATCCAAAAAAGAAATTCTTCATTGGAAAGGAGATAATTTTACCTTTTACTGTTATTTGGGCATTTGAAATATCTGGAGGTTCCAAACTTCCCTTCCATTTCAATCAGTTTTTAGAGTCTGGAATATATTGGAAGTTGGATGAGCATTCAAACCTTGTGAGAAATAGACAGAGGAGAAATTTTTCCAATATGAATGTAAAGCGGTTTTTTATGAATCAAGGGCCTTCGCAAATAAATGGAAACATTCAAACTGTATTTGTTATCTACTTTATTTTTACCGGGTGTTCAATTTGTGTCATATGTTTTGAAATGTTGATTAATTACTTCAAACGGGTAGGGAAGCTTGGTTTATAACATTTGCATTTGACTCGTTAAAATATATGCACCAAATATAAATGATGGAGATTGTTGACGTTTACCTTTTAAGCCGATTTTTCGAATGGCTTCTTCAATCGAAGAAATTGTAGATTGTAAGCGGAATGTAAATGGTAATTACGTTTCAGCAATTGAGCAGGAACAAAATATCCAAGTTATCTACGAAAAAAGCTTTTCATTGTTATGTATGCATAAGGTATATGTACAACGTAACTTTACTATATGTATAATGCAACACCTAAGTTATTTAAACAAAAACATTTATAAATAATTGTATGATTCTAAATTTAAACATTAATAATGATTAAAAAATACCAGTACAACATAATGCAGCACGACGAATGGCCAAAAAATATAGACATCACAAATTAATAAAAATCAATAGAAAATATTCATGAACAAAAATTACTCATAAATTGACCAGCTTCATCCTAAATTTAGCATAAACTTTAAGTATTTTCAATAACTAATAAATTCTATATTGTTGTATGAATAATTGCTTGTGCCCAAAATTCAAATTCCATTTTCCACAGACTGTGAGAGAATCGGACCAGAATAATTGCTGTAAAATGGAGTTTTTTTAGAAAAAATAAAGCAGATGTACTTTTCCAGTTCTAAAAAGTAAATATTGTGCAATTTGCTGCTAATAATAATAAGCAGGTCTGGTTATTTTATTTAAAAGAGAAACAGTCGTTTGAAAAGTTGACCAATTACCAATAATAAAAGCTCAAATATTTGCATACTACATTTGCATTTGCATTTAAGTGCTTATTGAAATTTGAGATGTCTCGTCCAATATTCTTTGTGTAAACTAAATTGTGCATGTTTCTTGAATAAAACTTTATAACAACATTGACAATCATAAGTATTTTATTTTTCAGTTTCAAAGACACCATTCATTCACCTTTGTAAGAAATATTATTCTATTGAAGTCAGTAATTCTTTTTAATAGGATATGTAACAAGTCTCGAAACCCCACCTGTTTAAATACAAACTAGTTTTCCTTCCCTGACTTAAGTAAACTTTTTCTATTATTTTAAATACAAAGGCACAATGACGCATTCATGTTGTAATGGATAGTGATTATAACTTGATTTTAGGGCAATAAATCCCTCACGATATGTCCCGGACATTACCTTTCTTTTATACCACTTATAACATCTACCACTAAATTCGCTTGCGAGTCGCAAGTTGCAACTCCAAGCGATTGAAAACCTTAAAATTTGTATCATGCTATGCTATGTATTTAAGATTGACAAATTGAGAGATTAATATTCATTAATAATTAAAAAAATTTTTGATCAAATTAAATTTGATTTAATTTTTATTTAACCTGCAAACGCAAACTGTCAATTTACGCTTGAGGATGCAATGCACACCGTGTGGAGAATACAATTTGTAAGGCGTGTAATGTTGTAGAATGATGTAATGTGTGGATAAATTGCCCTTCAATCAATAGCTTATGCAAATTTGGACTTAAATCTTGTAGGTGACAAAAGAGAAAAACGGCAAACAAAAGCACCCTTTAAGAAATATTTAGTCAACAGCTATTCACTATTAACTATAGTCCAAGAATTGACAAATAGGCTTCGAGATATCGGTTCTTACATTTAACTGCTTTAACTTTTAACAAAATAAAGAAAACAATATTTTAACAGCATGGAAAAATTAATTGTTGTTATTACTTTTTCATTAAGATTAATATATACTGAAACGACTGAAAATGTTAATTCTTTACCAGCAAAATTAGAAGAATTAATGGAACACGCTTCAGACTGCCACATTCATCTCCTATTCGAGAACATTGAGCCACCCATAGTGTTTTATAAACCATTAACAATTCGCCGATTACAAATGCAAACGCATCACTATCGCCTGCCATATATTCGGGCGTCTAACTGCATTTATTTCATTATTTATTTCCAACAAGATAGAGATGTTAACATAGATTGGACATCAAAAAACCTTTATTCAGAAATGGGAAAATTACAGTGGACTTTATACAACAACGAACTTAGCACAACTGATTACCAGCAAGGAGAGACAAGATTGGGTGCTACAAAATTTCAAGTTCTCGAGCATTGTTACATTTTATACTTTACACAATTGTTGAAAGAGAATTTTGAAATTTCTTCAACCAATTTTCTTTTCAACAGTCATCCAGAAATACGATATTTCTGTATAAGTTTCTACAAAAGTTCACCTTTAATGAAAACAAATACATCTGTGGATTTGTATTATGTCAATAAATATTGTACTTCTGAAGAATACTGTCTTATTCCAGTTGATAACAAATTATTCCATGTAGAAACCAATTTTCGAAAATTTTTGCATCAATATAATTCCAAAATTTGGGCGTTGGATGTTAATCATTCTGATAAATATAAATATAATCCAACCTTTTTAAAAGATTATAAAAGTGCATTTAGAGGTATCCACAAAGCCACAGACATCACAATGCTATCCAACCGATTTTTAGACGAATTGCTAGAACATGCAAATTCTACACTTATATATTGCAAACAAACCAGAAGCGATTTTGACCTAGCATGCTTAAAAAATAACAATTTCAAGTTAAATTTATTAATTCCAGAGATTACACCTGATATGACAGTAATATTTCCTCAATATGCATATGAAAACATTGTTATACTGAATAGTGACGAGTTTACATTTCTGACGTGCTACTCCATAACGGAAAATTTTAACATGAATTTCTATTTACAACCATTTTACAAAGAGGTTTGGTGTGTGTTAATTCTCACAATATGTACTTTATGTATTCTTCTCCATATATATAATCAACAGCGCGGTGGGAAACTTAACTTTCCCACCTATTTAACTGTAATTGCACCACTTTTAGACGATGCTTATTCTCTACCACATGTCCATACTGGGTGGAAACTGTTGACCCCTCGTATATTAATAGCTCCATGGATGCTAGCCTGTGTTTTGTTTACTAATACCTATTTAGGACTTATAATTACAGATCTAACGTCAGCTCGACCAGTTAGAACTGTTGAAAATTTCCAGGATTTAACAATTCCGATTTGTCGCCTTGATAATGAAATTGAGTGCAAATCATTTTTAAACAGGTTACTGGTAGAAAAAAGCAAGTATTCAATTTATCAAAAGAATTTCAAACTGTTTTCATCTGAATCAGAAAATTCTCCGGAAAATGTAGATCATTTCGATCATCTAAGTTCAAAATTTGGAAACGTTGTATTTATGAGGTTGGCTATGAATGCCTACAAGCTAATGGAAGTGAAAAACTCTTTTAACCAAATTGATATTACGCTGCTGAGTCTGAGTTTTCCTCCGCATGTGGCTCCACCTAGACGCTTATTCACTAAGCCCCTACTTCCGATCCATTCAGCCATTGAAGAAGAAATTGTTGACTGCGGTCAAACTGCTTACGTCGACCATTCTTTGAAGGTACTTCGGGAGCATAAGTACTTATCATTGCACTATCCAAGACTGAAGTTCTTCATAGCAAAAGAGAAAATTTTACTATCCTTTGATTCTTGGTACTTTCAAGCAGCGGGAGGTCCAAAGCTACCTTTCTATTTCAACCAATTCTTAGAGTCAGGAATTTATTGGAAGTTGGAGGAGCATTTAAACCTTGTGAAAAATGTTGAAAGACGTAAATTTTCTTATACGAATGCAAAGGAATATTTTCGGAAGAAAGGGACCTCACAACTAGGTGGAAACATTCAAACTATTTTCGTCATTTACTCTATTTGTGTTATCTTTTCATTATGTGTAATATTATTTGAAATTGTGATACACTTTTTTAAATGCTCACGTGAAAAAATATCTTTTGAAACTAAAAGTACAGTAATCACAGTTAAAGCCGTTTCAACGGATACAGGTATATCTTTGAGTCATAAAACAATGCCTGACTGGTAAAAAGGTGCCGTTATCTGTGAATATGTAATAAAGGTCGGATTTCTACTCAAACAGCCAAAAAGTCCAAATATTTTTAGGACTTGGCTACTCCTATTTCCCAATTCCACAATAAATCTCATTTTAAAAGATTAAGTACCTAAACACTCCTAAATGAGATGAAATACATACATAGTTTGGTAATGCAAATAAGTGCAGCAAAAAGGTTGTGTAATTGTTACAAGAGCAAACTTTTGAAAGCACTGTGTGTCGCATTTTTATTTGAAAATTTCAAATACATAACTCAAAATCATCTCTATCCTTACAAAAAACTCATAAAACATATTTACATCTCTACAAATTTCCAGAAATATACCACAAAATCTATAATTTGATTTTCGTTGCCGTATCAGTCCTCTATGTCAAAAAATTACTTCATTGTTATAATATACAATTATGTATACTGTTTTAAGTCTTATAGTTAGGTTAGCTCCGTATTTTGCAGCTAGAAGCAGTCGCCAGACAGTTTAATTTTGTAAGAAAATCATGCTTATTATTAAACAAACACTTTTGACTTTGTAGGAATTCAAGATAAGGAATTGAATTAATACGACAGATTAAATGTTATCAAATTAGAGTTGAATCATTTTTGTCACATTTGCTTCCACTTATTTCTATTAAAAAATGGTATATTTTCATAAAATTGTGTTTCACTGCTCCTATTATCTAACTGCGTATTCATAATTAGCCTATTCTGATTTTTTTAAATCTACAGCCCAAAAAAATACAACAGTATAGTTATAGAATTTGTCTAACAAATTAATGGAGTTCCCTCTTATCACCTGTAGTAGTGTGCAATTCCATGCCATTTTAACTACCTAATTATTAAGTAGCAAAAGCTACTTTACGGGAATGCTCTGTCTGTCCGTCTGTCACGTCGATAACTTTCGAACGGATTGATGCATTGACACGCGATTTTGGTGCTGGACTCAATATTTTTTAAATAATTTTGATATTGAAATTCAGTGCGTTGCGACAAAGGAAAAAGGTCTTGTTTATAAGCGTTTCGAAGCGCAAAATTCATAAAAATCGAGTGAGGCATGATTTCACATCTAATAAACTTTACAACTAAAACTATAACCAAGTATCTTCAGAAGCATAAATTTAAAACTTAAAAACTTATTTTAAA
>JAQFYJ010000726.1:0-11664 GCA_034694685.1 Isotoma anglicana | reverse complement strand
TGGACAGTTAATGTTTCACCGTTTAAGACAACGTCATTACCTAACACGAATGCAATTATTTGTTCACCCACGGTAGACAGTTCCGCGAGTCCATCTGCCCAGAGTGAGACGATACTTGTCGCCCCTTCCCGCTACTTGGAAGTTCGAATGACCTCCATAGAATGCAGTACCATTCGACATTGTGAGTGTGATCTTGAGCTCATTTTTACAGTGACCTGTGAGACTGTGCATATTTTCTAATCCTAAATAGTAATAAATTCTCTTCTTCTAAAGTATACAAGAAAAAATGGTCAAAACTTTTTTCACAAAGTACGTCACACTTAAGTTACATTTTTCTAATCATTTGATATATAAATGAGAAAAACATATACATGCCATTTTACAATGAATTTGAATTTATAAATTTAACTTTCCTTAAAATGCCTTCATCATCATCATAAACGCGAAGAAAATGATTTATGGCAATGAAGTAAGAAGACCCCTGAAATGGATGAAATGTAATCTCAAACAAGTCATACCTATCCAATGATCATCATCCGGGGATCCAAATCCATTTTCATACTCCTTCCAAGTCCGGTTAAAGCTTTCTCTTTGTGATTTGGGCATTGGGCGGACACCACGACGCTGAATAATGGTCCAACCCCCACCGTCTCTCTCCATGTCACAGTAAACCTGCACAATAATTCACGTCTACTATATTTTCTTAATTTAAAAGTAAATAAAGGATTTAGGTAGCGTGTTCATAATTGTTGAGAATTGTACGAACATTAATGCCAGGAGTTCCAACCCCGTTCGGGTGTATTTTGTAAACCCCACTGCGAATGTGGCCACTGAGCTTTAACGTTTTGCAGTTTGACCCGGTAACTGTGCTCTCAGTCGTAAATTCCTAATTGAACAATAACATTTTCTATATTACTGTTGCAAAGTGAACTTTCAACGGGTCCGTAAAACAATTCAGCGTAGGTATTAAAAATGTTATGAAGTCATACCGATATTGGGTTTATAGAATATTAATGCACAAAATTTTGGCCTACCCCAGCAAGGGGTCAAAAATTGTGACCCATTATAAGTTACTTACTAGAACGTTATCTTCAATCTTATATGTATAAAGGTGACCAGTTTTAGCCCAAGAGCCGAAACATTTGTGAAACAAACAATTAAAAAAAACAAAATGCAAGGATTACTCCTCTAAAACAAAGTATATTCAATAAACACTCATATTATAACAAAATATCATAACTCTATTATACCAATTTTGTACGTACGCCAATAGAAAGTTTTTTTATTTTTTGTGCAAAAAATTGTTTCAAATTTTTCAAAAATTTTGTCTAAATAATTTCAGACCCAAATCAATCAGCCATGCCATTTGGTTCTGTTTACTTCAATATGTTTAAAATTCAAATTAGACTGCTGAGTCGTTTGGAAAGTTGTTTTCATACTATTTCTATCTGTTGTTTTAATGCAGCAAATAATACTTTTGACTAAACAAATACATTATATTCCCAACATAAAATACTGTAACAAGGATACTCTGGAAGCTTTAAGCATTGTCCACTTTGCAAATTTTGATCATAAGTGATGTAACCGTAATTATTTACAGGTATTTCGCCTAACCGTATCATTCCTTAAATCTTGTGCAATGACTGTTCTGACTTCTACCTCCTGGACATTTGTTCTAGAGGAATTTGCACATCTTGATTCCAGGTTTAAGGACATTTCCGTCATTGTTACATTCAACGCACTTGACACCTATTTTTTAAAGAACAGTTTTGTGTTTTTTAAACACCTCTGTTTAAATACAATTGTTGTAGTTAAGTATGCAATACAACAGTTTAAAAACTGTTGACCACGCACGTTTAGGATTTCCTCTTTTAATTTTGCAATTTCTGTAGACGTCTCCAACTTTATTTCATTTACAGCGTTTACGGTCTTGATCTTCGACTAAATAGATCAAGTAAATCAATATTTATTCATAGGTTAAGCTCATTGCAAACAGCGGATAAACATTCAAAGTAATCAAACCAACCAACCTGATTTTGGGCTACTGGGGCCTTTTGGAGTATCAACTTTTGCTTTTCAATTTCAGCGAAAACTTTAGCAATCACTTCTTTCTTGACATCAATTATTGCAGTTAACATATCATTTCTAATCTGTAATTTAAAGGATGTAAATTGAAACCGTCTAATAAATACAGGCACAAATATGAATTTTCCGAAAAAGAAAAGAAAAACCCGAGAAAATTAAATAGAAATTAATAAAATAAGAAAGAGTTACCCCGAAGGTTAAATAAATTTCCAGAGGAAAAATATACATTTCTATATTTAATAATGCACCTCTTCTATATAGTGAGAAATATAAAAACCTCGAGAAAGAAATTAAAAACCCGAGAAAATAGAAATTTTACAGGATTGTGAAACAAGAAAACCGTGAATAATCTAACCGTGATCAGTGATCACAAATAGAGTTACTCCAGGGGTTGAATAAGTTTCCTGTGAAAAACAGACCTTCCATAATATTTAAATTATTTTTCTCTTATCTTAATACATTTCGAGGTAGCTGGTAATATGAATTTATAATTTTATATTTTCATAAATATAATCGGATGGAATCACATGGTATTTTAATATTCATGCCAGAGGCTTTAAAAAGTTAACAGATATGGTTATAAAAAAACTTCATTCGGAAATCAAGAAATTGTTTTTAAAAAACCTTTGTATCTTACAAAAATCTAAGATCAAAATGTGGAAAGTTGAAATCAATGGGATTAAGAGACTTGGGGTGTATTTTACCAAGAGCATTTCACTCCGCACTTAGTAAATCAAAAATGAATGGATATTCAAGTCGAGTGTATAGAGCAAAGAAGTGAAAAGTGTAAAAATAAAAGAACCTGATTTTGAGCTACTTGAACATTTTCAATTTCAACAGTCACTTCGTTTTTCCCATCAATCACTGCAGCCAACGTTTCATTTTTTAGCTGTAATTTAAAACTATGAATTTAAGAACCGTTTGATGCATATATCCAGCAGAGACACTAACAAAAGAACATGCGGTAAATTTACCTGAGAAATTTCCCTACGTAAAGCCATAATTTCATTGGTCATTTTATTTAATCCAAAACCAATTTCTTCAGCCAAGGCTTTCAAGTCGCTACTGTCGATTGTTCTTTTAACCCTTATACTTTTGGCAGCCTTGTTTTCTCCTAATCCGCCATCCTGCAATGTGTCAAAAAAATAGCTTGCCTGAAATTTTAAAGTTGGTTTAAGTTGTTTAGTTAAGCTTATATTTTATTTAAAAGTTAGCAAAGAATACGCAGAGAGCAAGTTCAGAAATTTTAATTTGCAGGACTTTCTTTTTTTATTTAAAGATGTTTTAGTTTTAATATTTGGTTTAGTACCCAGCAGATAAAAATTCTGTATTTTTGCAGATTTTCGGATTTGTACATTTTCTGGATTCTAAAATATTTATTATGTGTATCAGGCACTGCACTTTCGAAACTGTCATTGTCAAGCAATAGATTTATGTAAAACAAAGTAGGCGGCTCGCCAATGTTAATTTCACTATCTAGGCTATCGGGTCATCTCCATGGTGACCCCATTGACCAAGCGTCCGTGCTCAGCCAGATAACCTTTTAGAATTCTGAAACTCGTTTGTTTTCTGCACAGACATAAACTGCATAAAGATCAATAGTTCTGTCTGTGCCTGCCGTCAAATAGGTTGGCGACATTCTAGTATTCATTGTATCGTATGTAAATGCCTAATCAAATTTGCCAAACCAAATTAGCCGGAACTAAACCTATTTGAAGACCAAAAATTTTTTGAAATTCGATTTTGTTAATTAGTATAATATGGTATGAAGTATCAATATTGTTAATGTAGTATGTAGTACGAATAACTTATAAAAAATTGTTAACACAGGAAACTTGGAGTATGTTATGTTTTTGAAATTAACCTGTGTGCATATAATGTGTAGCTATCTTCTACAAAAATTATGTTAGTCATGAATGTCAACATATTTGAATTAAGTATGCATAATAAACACTATTATTATTATTATTATTATTATTATATATTTATTTTCGTGTTTGTTTTATGTTGCTGATTTAAGATACATGGAATACTTTTATCTTACAATTTGTTAGTTTCATAGTAAAAAGGTTCAAGATTTCAAAGATTTAGTCTGTGTTTTATAACCCGCACTCAAAATAATTATATTTATTGTTGGGCTTAACATACGGTAAAACTTTTAGATATTAATATAATGATTCATTATTGTTGATTAATTTAGTAACTTCCCTTTTCAAATTGTAGTTATATTGTGGAAGCCTAATGGGCAATAACTCTGAGCTTTAAGAGTTAATAAATTGTTGAGTCAATAAATTAGTATGATGTTCAACTGAGATGTCAGTTATGATGTTGACGAGAGACGAGGTGTAACAAATTAGTTCCTTTAACATATTATGATACAATTTACCTGCCAAATATACACTCAAACTTTAATGTTAAATACTTGATGGAGATTAATAGCAGTATTCTTCTTAGAAAATAAAAACAAAGACAAAAGAAGTTTCAGCTTTCGATGCAATTGCAAAATTAATCCTTTTAGTGAAAATAGGGTGTTTTAAGACTTCAATTTTGACCAATTTAATAGATTGCGTTACAAATATTTAGTTTATTTTAAACAACTTGCGCGATAGAGCTAAGTTTAGGAAAATAATGCAATTTATTAAAATCATAGTCTCCCACTTCTTCTTGTTGTACGGACAGGGAATAAAGTTACTTGGAAAACCGAATAAACCATATTATCTCCAGTAAGTTTAAAATCAACACAATACAAAATTAACTTGGTATTTTAAAGTTTATTTCTCTAAAAGGTATCTTTCTTAGAAATGTGTCATTTAAAGTGAATATTTTGCTTTCAATAATTATTATTATTTCAATTATTGTTTTTAGGGTTGTATGACTAATCAGCTTTTTCACAGTCTCAACTAATAGTTGCAGATTAGTTTTGTGTTTAAAGTTAACTAACGCAGACCCTTCCGTTAAGCAATTTATATCTTTCTTGTGCTAACTTACATTAGTAGTGTTATATGTCAAGTGCTACTTCCATATTGTGTGCATAAAAATTTAACGAAAGTAAATGTTTGGAACCGTGATGACTGGAACAAGTAACTAAACTATCCATTATCTTCATCAGGGTTCTGTTTCTAGGTCTCCTCAAACCTTAAGGTACTTTTCGAATTTAAAACTTTAAATTGAGGAACAGCAATACATTCATTAATTTAAAATTATACTTACCGAATTTTGATTTCCAGAATGGGAATGCACTTGAACACAATCCAATACAAGAATAAATAGAATTCCATATGCAAATCGTTCTATGAACATATTTAAAAATCTCAATTTTTGCAGGTTTTATGCAGGGTAAATTTGCACTCTTTGAAGAAAAGTATAGTGAAATATGGGTTCTGTTATCAACAGAGGTTATTTTGGGAATGCTTTAAGCTTACTTATATTCTCCGTCTTAAGACTACATGAACTTTACAACTATAACTATAATCAAGTATCGTCAGATAAATTTAAAAACTTTAAGTTTTGTAAGTTTAAACATTTTAGCAAATTTTAAATTTTTTAAGCCATTTAAAGTATTTGAAACGATGTGGGGCCAGACATGCAACTTTTTATCCATCCCACCCCACCACACCACACCGACTAAAAATAAAATTTAATCCCACCGCACCACACCACTTTGAACCTATTATTTTGTTTTGTCCCACCCCACCACATCACTTCAAGCCTTTAAAAAAGTTTAGCCCACCACATCACACCCCACCACTTCGATCCCATTTCAATAGAAACTCTACCTAAACATGCCTTAAATTTGAATTTTCAGCATAATAATGCCGAAATATTGAAAAGTATGTCACATAATTTCATACCCTACCCTATCACTCCATCTTGGCTTGTGTAAAAATAAAAAATCGGCATCCCTTTACTACACCACCCCACCACTCCACACCGGGTTGTGAAAATTTTAAAATCCCACCACTTCAACACCCCACCGGAAAGTTAAAAATCTTTCGCACACCACTCCAACACCCCTTCGGGTGTGGTGTGGTGGGATGTGGTGGGGCTTAGCATCCCTACAGTTTGGTATGCCCCACCAAAAAGTTGCAAGTGTGTGTGGGGCAACTTGAAAAAATTTGTGGCAACCTGAGAAACAATTTCAGAAAAAAAGTTTCCAAAATGTCAAAAATGTGACCTTTGTATTGTGATCTTGTGATTTTTGACATTTTTGACATTTTTTACCTTTTTGATATTTCTTACCTTTTTGGCATTTTTGACCTTTATGACATTTTTTGACCTTTTTTAACATTTTTTGACCTTTTTGACGTTATTTGTCCTTTTTCACCTTTTTTGACCAAATTCACCTTTCCGCAGTTATTGACCTTTTTGACCTTTTAGGCCTTTTTAGACCTTATTGACCTTTTTTGAGCTCTTTGCCCTTTTTGCCCTTTTTGACTTTTTTGACCTTTTATGACCTTTTTACCTTTTTTGACCTTATTTGACTTTTTTTACCATTTTTGACCTTTTTTGCAACTTGAAACTATTTGTGGCAACTTGAGAAGTAATTTAAGAAAAAAACATTTTTACCCTTCCTTCAACTTTCGGACTTTGCCATTTTCAGGTGGGTGCTTTTCAGGTAAACCCCCCTTGAGAGTGGTCCGATTGATCCCATTTTGTACTTGGCCGAGCATATGCCCCCTGGAACTTATATATCAAGTTTCAAGTCAATAGCTTAAACTGTTCGAAAGTTATCGACTTCACGGACAGACAGACACCACTACCGTTCACATAAAGTATTTGACGATATTTAATAAAAGATGAAAGAATATGTCTCATTGGTAATTTTCATCCAATATTACTCAGAACTGGAGAAGGATGAACTTTATATGTACATATTTTAATTCATATTTAAGTTTTAATCTCGATCTTGGAAATACGAACTGCAAATGAAATTAACCTTCACCTTTGGCGAATTATATATCTTTCAGAATACATAGCGTTGTAAATTTAATAACAGTTGCTTACATATATAAAAACATAAGTTTTCAAACTGCCATTTAGATTCGGCTATTACGACAGAGCTAAAATTTATCATATATAACATTTTCTTAACAGTTCAAGGGCAAATTGTATAAAAATGTTTTTGCTGCGGAAATGTATGAATAAGAAAAATGCATACATTAAAAATTAAAAATTATGAAAAATGATTCCATTCCATTTACAAACGATTCTTGTGTTTCTAAGACATTTTTAGGATGGTCAATTTAAATTAGGTAAATTCAAAACAATTACATTCCTCCTTTGTCGCAGTTTTTCTATTGATTGAATTGAATTATAAAAATATTGATTCCTAATTTGTACCTAATAGGGACTTTGTAAAGCTACGGAAAAACGCTATCGGTATCCGTAGGAACCTTATTACGTAACTTTTATGCAGAAAATTAACGGGAAAACGTTACGGAAGTGTAGAGTTTGCAAGAATTTTTCTTTGTTAACTTAACGTATTTTTATACGTAGATTTTAATTTTTTACGAAAAACAGGTCTCCTACGTAACGAAAGTCCCGTAAAAAGTTCGAAATTAAGTCAGACACTTACCGTACGACCGTATAAATAAAAATATAAATTTGTAAGTCTCAGATGAATGGATCTTTCAAAAACGTGTTCAAAACTTTAATATTAAACGTTTTTCTACATTAATTATGAATTTTGGACAAGCTTATAGAAATTTTTAATTAAAAAATATATTAATTTCAGTTAAGAAAGCATCTTTATGTGTCAGTATGTCATACCGCTGTTAATTAACTTTGAAATCTTAAGTTTTAACATGCAAAAGTCAACAGTCAATCAAAATATTTGAAATAACATACTGTACTAGGGGTTCATGACTTAAATCAATCCTTTGCACTTATTTTTTTGTTAAACACAATAATTAACGAGATAAAGAAATATAAAATGACATGATTAATATATTATGATTATAATTATAGCACTTTTTTCATTGTAACTTTAATTTCCCTTTTTTAAATACAAAATACAACTGGGAAAACTATTCCTCTTCAAATTTTTTTGATGATTAATAATTGGCAACGAGGGAAGGAGGTAGTGGGAGTGGAAAAACATCAACGGCAGTTAACGGTGGTATATTATTGTGAATGGTGGGGGTGGTTGTCACTGAATTGCTTTATCAATTAACACTGTATTTAATGATGTTGGATGTAGTGAAAGCAAAAATATAATTGGGACTGCCGGGTTTCGAACCCTTTATTTTTGAACGAGTTTTGGTATTGAAAATCAGTGCGCAGCAACAAAGCGCAACGGTCGCACATATAAATGCTTTAAAGCGCAAAATACATTTAAATCATCTATGATATATGATGTTTATACATCGCCATTGTTTTACGGCTTTCCAACAATTACCCAATTTGCCTATGTTGAAAAAAATCCCGGGGGTGCGCCTTTGGGCCTTTGGGTTAATAATACATTAATGGTCTACTCTACGATGACTTTTAAGATGACAGCAACTTTGGCTTTTAAATGTCATCGAATTTTTGATCCGTCCTATATCTCTTCGAAATATTATTGTCTCAATTATCTAGATATGAAAGCATGGTAAAACAACCTCGAATGGAACCAATAGAATGGATTTAAAACCTTGTAATTCAGTTGCCTAAATAATTTTATTTTACTGTGCACTTTTAATCAAATGTAATTAAAAGTGCAGAGGATTATTCTGTTATGAACAGTGGTTATTTTGGGAAAGTTTTAAACTTTTTAATAGCCTCTGCACTATATTTGAATGAAAGATGAAAGAATATATCTTATTTGGTCATTTTTAGTCATCATATCTCAAAATTAAAGAAGGATGAACTTTATTTGTACATAAATTAAAATATATTTAAGTTTTACTCTTATAATTGAAAGGACGAACTGCAAATGAGATTAATCCCTGACCTTTGGCCGATTTTATATCTTACAGCATACATTGACTGGTAAAATTTGCTAACGCTGGCTCACATGTATCAGAATTTAATTTTCAAACTGTCATTTAGATTTGGGTATTTTGACAGAGTATAATAATCATCAATACACAGGATTTATCAAGTAAATACCATTTTCTTGACAGTTAAAGGGCATATTGTATAGAGCTGAGATGAATGAAAAAAAAACCTTCTTTAAAACAGTTTTAAAAAATGATCGTACCATCTATTTATAAACGATCCTTGTGTCTGAAAGAATAAAATGTTTTGAGCATGGTTATTTTTTATTAAGTTATGTCTAAAAAATTGTATTCCTTATTTTTCGTGGTTTTTTGTTAATTGAAGAAAATTATCAAAATGTGCTGTATACTTAAGTTAGTATCAGATAGGTTAAAATTGTACAAGCTAAGTGTAAGGGAGTAACATAATTTCAGAACATTATGCAGGGTCTCAAATGTGTTATTCAGACTGGGTTAACACTTGGATAAACTGGTTTAAGTGGGTTTCATTTCAACCACTTGAGTGAAACTGTGATAAACTGCAATAATTACTTTTTTTGTAAAACAACAATATTTCAGTTTGTAAAGGCGCTTGTGTTGCGTCGAATGATAATTATATGCAAAAAATATAACAATTTACAATTCTGATTAAATTTTAAATAAAAATGAGTAATTCTATATAAAATTTCATTTTAGAAATTTAGATTTTTACCAGTTTTTAAATTTTATTATCAAATGTTATTCTTCATGTGTCCATGTTATTGTCGACTCCAAGCTAACCTAGGAGTTGAAGCGGATAGGTTTGCAAATGGTTTTTATATGCTTTACCCTATGCAAACCTATCCAGTTCAACTCCTAGGTTAACTTGGCGCCAACTGTATTTATCCCTATGTGGTTTTGAGTAAAATTAACATAAATCAATTAGATTATCTTAATATTTCCCAGTTTTTACAATTTTGTTCTTTTATCAGTTTTTCCTACTGTGATTGGAAAAATTCCAAAAATGAAATACAATAGGCCCTGCCTTTATGCTACATAGTAAGTTGGGACACACGTTATATACAACGATATATTAAAATTACCACAACGTGCTATCCACGTAATATCTACGAATCATCGAACATATTATTCTGAATGTTTTCTTCCTCCAAAGTAGGCAAGGGAACAAAATCTGATACAACAATTTGTTGTGCAAAGTTGTGTGTATTAGAATTGTTTTTGTTATGAGTTGTAACAAATCTGTCTAAGCCAGATCTGCCACCACCACACAGCAAAAAACTTCAGTTTAATTGAAAAATGTAAGATACAAAAAGTGCTGGAGTTTAATTAAAACATGTTTTACTAGTAAATGACAAATATGCTTCTATAAAAATTATTCTTTGAATGTTGTTAAATTGACCTTAAGACTTTGTTTTTTGTTGCCAATAGATCTGGATTTTTCCAATTATACATAAGATAACTCGACCGCATTTCCGCACGAATAAATATAAACCGGCAATAAATTCTTTTCCCTTGAAACAAAGAGATAGATTAAATAAACCATATCAAAACCGACATAAAGAAGTGCCGAAAGCGAAAACCTTTCAAATAGATTCATAACATTATAGACAGTAAGTTTCCTATCTCATTTTGATCTACTCGTAAAGACCTACCCAAATATATGAAGCTTAAAATTTAACCTTTTTTGACCTTTGACCTCATTTTTGTGACCATCCTGACCTTTTAAGACAAAAACAGTTACCACCGTTCAATTTCTTATATTTGTAGATACAAAATCATGTATCACATGATTTTAATCAAAGTTGCTTCCCGGAGCGCTTATAAGCGCTAAAGGGGCGCTTAAGCGCAGCTCGCTGATTTTCAATTCCAACTGTCTTTGCAGCCTGGGGAATCCAGCGCAAAAAACTGCGCTTAATTATCTTGAAGCGTTCGAAAGTTATCGCTGGAACGAACATACGGACAGACAGACAGAGCGTTCTTATAAAGTAGCTTTCGCTACTTAATAACCGCAAAGTATTTCTGTAAGTTAAATTATTAAGCAAATGTGCTTGCAATACAGTCGTTTTAACCACAGTTAAATTCTGAATTACACTGTAATGTTCTGCTTATAATACGTTTGGTGGTAAAACAAATCTTGTTTCCTGTAACATTCCCAGTAGTAGATATATTCAACAAAAAAACCATCCGTTATCAAACGGAAATAAAAAATCAATCAGACCGAAGAATAAAGGTTGAACAAAATCCACCCTCACTTTAGTTGACAAATCTCAAACAAAACACTGCTCTTTCTTAATAACAAATATAACAATAAAAATCCACAATAAAAACTTAGGACATTGGTGCATCTTTACATCAATTGCATTCATTGTCTCTACCATTCAGATGCTCCAAGATCAACATAATCATCATTACTTAAAAGGTAAATATTTTTTCAAAAATTATCACTAGTCGTAACCTTTTTTGACCTTTGACCTCATTTTGTGACCTTTCTGACCTTGTAGGAAAAAAACGGTCATCACTGTTGAATTTTTGATGCTTCGTAGATATAAAATAAACCATTCAAGTACGGGTGTAACCAAGTAGCGAAAGCTGCACGTTTCAATTGTATTTGATTTGAATGTTT